>JAJOOO010015540.1:0-28122 GCA_029582685.1 Solanum piurae | reverse complement strand
TCTGCTGTAATTCTAGAAACCCTAGGTCTATTCATAATAAGGGAATCAAGAAACTGACTGAATTCTAGGGACCTAATGGGTGAAAGGAACCCACTAGTGAAATCCCACATACCTGGTGACGAATTCCACGAAGAAATCTTTCGATTTAGGGTCTGGAACTGATAGAACCTTGCTGCGTTCTTGAACTAGGGTTCTTGACCTCTTTTCTCCTCTTAGCGTTCTAATTCTTCTAAGTTTGATTAATGATTTGACTTAGGTAAGTTCTAGTTATGTTTCTAGGCTTAAATTGATTAAAATCTCATGATTTAGGGTTTAAACGACGTATCTTAGGGGTTAAACGAAAAAGGAAAAGACCAAAAGACCCCTGACTTAACTGCTGTCGGAGTGATCGACGGATTGGACTGACGGGCCGTCAATCAATCGACAGTCCGTCGATTGGGTCCGTCGATCAGGTCTGCTCGACAGGCCTTCACTAAAACGAGGATAACTTTTTACTCGAAGGTTGGATTTTAGAAAACTCAGTGGCGTTGGAAAGAGGATTCAATTATCTATCATATCATAGGTCATGGCACACGTAATTCATTTTGTGCTAAAAGTTATGACCATCTGAAGTTGACCCATCAACAATTTTCAGTTAACTGACTATTGACCCTCATCTACGGTCAGACCTACGGACCGTGGATCGAACGACGGTCCGTGCTGGTCGACCGTAGTTCGTGTCAGAGGCTGGGTAAAAGAGGTCTTGATCTACGGAACGTGGTCTAATCTACGGACCGTGGTCTGATCTACGGACCGTGGGTCTGTCCGTGAGTCGGGACTTAGCCGATTTTTCTGAGCTGTTTTGGGGAGGGGCTGCAATGGTGAACCATGGACCGTGGTCTGACCTACGTTCCGTGGATGGCAACCGTGGGTTGCACCTGTAACTTTTCAAAGTCTGTATTTTTGGTCTATCTAGGATACGGGGTGTTACACATAATGTGCTTAATGATATTATGATGAGCATGATATGAGTTGGAGAAGGTAATTCCTCCAATGTAATTAGAAATGTTGAAGTCATGTTGCAAAATGAGTTTGTAGATGTAGTTCCTACTTTTGTGTGTTGCATTGAGCTTATTGATGTGGAGTTGATGTTCCCTCCTATTTTTGTGCATTTGTTTTTTTATGTTGCATGCATGATGGGCTGCTAGTATTGAGTCGTTAATCCCTTAATGCGTTTAAAGTTTCATTCGAGGACGAATGTTCCTAAGTGGGGGATAATGTAACGACCCTAAAATCTAGTAGGTGAAACTAAAGCTTAACGAGTTTTGTTTTGAGTTTAGTTTTGGGTTTCGTGAGATAAAATGTTGTCCCAAGCTATGGTTGAGGGGTTTAGGGGTTAAACGTCAAGGTACGACTCCCAAAGGACCACTCTAGGAGTCCTTGAGGAGGACCCTAAAGCCTAACCCCCAAACCTCCCCAAAACTGCCCTAACTAGCCCAACTTGGTGAACCACGGATGGGACCTATGGGGCGTAGGTCCATCCACGCCTCGTGGTCTTGATCCATAGGTCAAGGCCTTCAAGACCAAGCCCTAGCCACGAAATACAGACAGCTAGGATGGTTCGTGGATCCATCCACTGTCCGTGGATTCGGTCCGTGGTCCATTACTGTAAAAGTTGTCTTGGGTTCGGCTAAGGCAAGGGTGTTTTGGTAAATTGCTTTTATGATCTATTAAGTTGAGGGATGGTTATTTTGGGTTAATTATGGTATTTTAAGAGTATTAAAAGTATTAAACTCTATTTTCCAATTCATTATTTCAAAACCCAAATACAAACCCACCTCTCTTCTCAAAAGTTCTCTCTAGAAACCTCCATTAGAGGTGAAGGATTCAAGCTCTCAAGGTCAAATCTTCAAGTTTTTCAAGGGATTTTCGTGGAGTTCTTCCATAGAAGGTATGGTAGTCTTCATCCTTGACTTAGTTTCTTTCAAGGAGCCAATTTCAAAGTGATTTCAAATCTCCAATGTTTACCCAAAAACCCTAGATTTCAATCTAAGCATGGGTTCGATTCCAAACGTTTTTCAAGGCTGTATTGCATTGAATTATGAATGAATTTTGGATTTAAAGATGAATTACGATGATTTCTTCCTAGAACCCATGTTTTTCTCCAAATTCCTAAATTGTAATTTGTGAGTGGGAATTGATTGATTATGCAAGTATGCAGAATTGTTGATGTTTATATTGAATTAAGTGATTAAATCATGCCAATTTCCTATTCTATTGTAGTAGTTTATATTTATGGGTTGATGTAGGTTCATACCCCTAAGGGGCAATTTCATGAAGGATATGATTATGATGTGAAATATATGTGTATGATCTCAATGAAAGTGTTATGATCATATTTAGAATGTAATAGTGTTATGATTGAAAGAATATTCTCAATTAAAACTCATGGATGATGATGATGGAATGTGAAGGGTTTTCTCCTGTGTATTGTATATGTTGAATTGGTAGGCTTATGCATCATTTTCTTGTATAAATGGAAGTAATGTGATTGTGATATCTTGAATTGGTAGGCTTAGGCATCCTTTTCTTTTATAATGAATGTATCTTGACTTAATGTCCTAATTTATTGAATTGGTAGACATGATGTTGGTAGCCTTTCATGAATGAATGAATGAATGATGAAGTATTCTAGGCTATGTCTAGAACCGGTAGACCTAGTGTTGGTAGCCCTTCATGATAAGTCTCAGAACTTATGTGATTTTAAAACCTTGAAGCGGTAGACCTAATGTTGGTGGCCCTTTCATGTGTGAAGTGATGAACCTTGTATTGGTAGACCTAATGTTGGTGGCTCTTCTTTGAAAGTCAATGAGCTATCCTTAATGCACCTTGAATCGGTAGACCTAATGGTCATGGCCCATTCTTGTGAAATTTACCTTGGGTCGATAGGCCTAATGTTGGTGGACCTCTCAAGTACATTAATATTAATGAAAATGAAATACTCTATGGGAATAGAGGCTAAGCACTGAGTGGATATGGTAGGATGGAAGTTTTCCCTATGTTAGGCCAAATTTCAATGAACATCTCTCTTATCTCATAACTATGTGCCCACATAGAATATTATCTAGTGGATTGCATCCAAGCTAAAATGTTACTAATTCTACCTTAGGCAAGTAGAACACTTCCTTCGGTGTGGGGTCATACGACACCAGATTCCATGATTTAGCCTTATGGTCCATGTTGGTTAATGCCTATTCCCATCATGTGAGATGTGCATTATGGTTTCTTGATGAGTTCTATGAAGTGTGGGTGGTAGTATGGGATGCCATCCATGCATTGCACGAGTAGGCTTTGACAGGGTCATAGTGAGTTCTCTAAGTCTTAATGGCTAATGTATGAATGTGTCCAAAATGAAGATAATAAAGAATGTTGACTCTTATATATGTTTAAATGAGATGATGTATGCTATACTTGGATTTTATTATGAGTTACTTCCTTGTTATGACTTAATGAGTATGAATGTGCCTTGCCTATGGTGACTTGAAAGGAGTACTTAATGTGAGTAGTAGTATGGGATGCTACTTGTACATTGCACAAGTATGACTTAGAGTTGTCCTAGGTGATGGTCCTGATGTGTTGACAAGACTTATGAAATGTTTATGTCTCTTATGTATGGGTATTGTGTAAATATGGAAATGTTCAATGGTAAGTTCACTTTTGGTGACCTTAAGGTAGTACTTTAGTGTGGATGGTGGTATGGGACACTATCCGTACATTGCACAAGGTATAGCTTGAGGGTTACTTGAGGTGAAGGCTTAATGTGAAGGTAATGGTTTATATGTTGATTATGTCCTAATTTGAAGAAATGACTTGTATGTTGGTTATGTTTGAATATTATGCCTCTTATACTTATGTTCATGAAGTTTAATGAAAATGGTATAAAAGCATGACTTTCAAATAAAATGTCCGTTTTAAGCATATTTTTGCATGTCTATCATACTTAGTACTTAATTGTGCTAACCCATATTTCTTCATGTTTTACTACAAGTGTAGGTTCTGACAAGTGAGTTGCTTTCTCTCTAGTTGAAGCTTGGAATTGAGATTCCCCAAGACTAAGTGGTATGTCCTCATAGATCGAGGACAAGTGTTTAGAAGTTTCATTTTCTTTCTTGTAAAGGACTATTGTTAGACTTTTCCATTGTAAAGGGCCGTGACCCTACTTTTGAATCGGATGCTGTTTTTAGATGGCCATGTGAGACAATAGACCTCTGCTGTATTTCAACATGTTTTAAATGAGTATTTTGATTGTATGGTTTTAAAGAAAGTTTTAATTCCGTACTATATTCTATTATTCAATGCTATGAAATTCTATTAGGCTTGTATGAGACCCCTTCAGGGTCAAGTACACCGTGTCGCATCCGTGGTTTAGGCACGGGTCGTGACAAGTTTAGCCTACTATTTTTCCGAGGTGTTAAAATCACACCCCAAGAATTGGAAGTTTTAGCTACACATCATAAAAAGGAAAAAGCAATTACCAATTATGTTAGCCATGAACTAGGTAATTGTTTCCAAGTCTCTACAATGCTTCAAATCAAATTAATTCAAAAATACAATTGAAATTACTCACAACCAAGTCTCAAAAGCTTCAAAGTCTACAATGGAAAACTTGGTTTAGATTCTACAATGCTTAGATTAAAAGATTGATTTCTTTTCAGCCTTTCAAATTTCAATTTATAGATTCCCAAATTTTGGCCTTCATGACAATTAGGCGAAGTAAGTCAGGTGTCGTCGACCAGGTCGGAAATCGCTCGAGTCCATCGCCGGTTTACTTTGGCTCTTTAACCTCAGAGTTTTGTGACTTTAGGCGATCAAAGTTGATGTTTCCTAGCCTTTCGGCGGTCCGTCGACTGTTCATTTCCGTCGCCAAGTAGGTTCTTCCCCAGGGCTGGCATGCTGGAACTTTAGTCAAGCTAAAGAGCCACTCAGTGACTTGCCGAGTGGTCTTGGCGATCACCAGGATTGCCTTCCTTCAAATTCTTCAACTTTTTTGCTTCACTTTACCCGGTAATGTCCCTGCGTTGCTCCTTAGCCTTCATTGCTGTAAATCATTACTTTAACATCAGTTTAGAGCATAAATTAGGCATTGAGGACACTGAAACTATGAAAACAAATCCCTAAATGAGTTGAAATTAGAGACTCATCAACACCCCTAACTTAAAATGTTGCTTGTCCTCAAGTAAAACTCAAGATCAATTAGTTCTACAAGGATGTCTACAAATAGTGCTACTCAAGACTCAACACAAATGCACACAAAGGTTCAAATTACACATACAATATTCAATTATGCACTCTAAGTTTCAAATTGTGACTAAACATCAAAAATATACTCAAGCTCACGATGCTTGCTTCAAATGCAGGTTCAAGCTCAATAAAAGCATTCAAATGCCCTCACAACAAGGATGATTCCATGCTCACATAAAGTTCCTCAACAATTTAAGATTTCGAAATCAAATACAACTCTCACACTCACAAAGATGAACACATGCATGATTCCACCCATAGTCTTGCCCTTATTTTCCAATCAATATTCGTTTCAGCTCACTCAAGATCACAAAGGTCTTTTCAAGGCTTGTAATGGTGCTGGGTGTAAAGGTCTGATCATTTTGGCTTAGTGGCTTCTAACTTCATGAAGTATGGCCTGAAAATCACTTTTTATCCTTCTCTTTCACATTCAAACATGTTCACAAGCAACTCCATTATTCAAATAAGCATGACTCATTGGACACCCCATTTATTTTGCTTCTTTCACACACTTTATTTCACAAAATTTTGTGTTTTTCAGTCTTTTTCACCATTTCTTTTCTTTCGCTCCTTTTTTTTTTACATAGAGGGGTTCCATCTCTTTAACACTATGCTTCAGAGGGAGGATATTTCACAATTATTGACTTTCCTTATTTTTTATCACACCCCCAACTTAGTCTTTTGGCCTAAGTTGACTATTCAACAAACCAATGCTTCATGAAGGTTATAGGTGATGGGACAAAGAGGTTAAAGTTTCTCAAGTTTTTTCCAAAGAAAAGGATAGCCTCAAAAGGTGCCAAGCAAGGTCACACTTCTCACAAGGTGGCCACAAAGAGGTATACTATCAATTTGGTTAACTCTTCAAAACTTTTGCCTAAGATCATTTCAATTGCTTGCTTCAATCAATCAATTGGACTAACGGGGCAAATTCTAGGTGTCATCAAGGACAATATTAAAGAAAACCTCACCACATAAGGCATTTGACACAATTATCAAACAAGAATCCACTCTTTCTAGCTAGCATGGAATGGTCATCACAAGATATTTAATTGAATATCGGCTAGTCACAACGAGATGCTAGCAGTTAACATATGACCTATGTTACTAACTTTGCCTTCATCGTAGCTGCAAATACATATCGTTCAATTAAGAGCACTATTCAACTCATCGGTATTGACCATAATTGATAATCGAAAATGCAAGAGAACCGCCACGATAAAAAACAAAAGAAGTGGCAATTTTTTTTAAGATCGATAAAATAATGGACCAAGATGGATCAACAACAAAGAGATATATATAAATATATATATATATATAAACACAGAATACGATCCAACATTCACAAAATTAAAAGCAACAACAAACCAATATTCACAAAAACAGCCCAATAGAGGTAGGTATGGAAATACATCATCAATTTGGTTCACTCTTCAAAACTTTTGCCTAAGATCATTTCAATCGCTTGCTTCAATCAATCAATTGGACTAACAGGACAAATTCTAGGTGTCATCAAGCAAAATATTCAAGACAATCTCACCCCACCAACAACAAAATAGCAGTTGTCCTCAAAAGAAAATAAAAACAAAAACAGTATAAAAAGTATAGAAAGGAAAGTAAGAGAGTCATCTTGCCAGGCTAGGCTTGGGGTGAAGTCTGCGTATCAGTCACTCTCTCTGTCTGGGGATCAGTGCCCTACTCATCAACATCCTTGGCCCCACTGGAGCCCACCATAGATGTATCCCTGAGTGATGCCTGCCTAGCTTCCTCAAACATGGCACCCTCCAGGTCTGCCAAATCCTCATACACGGTCTCCTCTCGAACACCCAACAGCTCATCATCTGTCTCTACCTTGGACTTGGCATCTGCATCATCAACCCTAATACCATTTCCGTTAGTAGCCGAAGGAACCTCAAAATTAGCTGGAATAGTAGTGCTCGGTATCTTAAGAATCTCCCCTGTCCCAAAATGCATAGACAAATCAGTGGACTTCAGCTTGTCCACATCTCTCCTCAGCCCGACAACATCAGCTTTCAAGGCCATCATAACAATAGTAGCACCCTGGCTCTTCTCACACTCCTCAACTCTGACCGTAAGGGCATCCAATGCCAACTTGTAGCCCTCAATCAAGTCCCAGTGCTCTCTTATCTCAGCCCTAATATGGGATAAGGCAGCAACAATAGCCCGCTCTATTAACCCAGGCACGACGGCCTCTACCCAGGAGGAACACACATCAGCAAATTGTGCCAGATGGGCAATCTTGTATAACATTGCTGGGGTGATAGGGGGTCGGGAGAAATCAACAACAGAAGAACTAGTGGGAGGGGGTGCAACAAAAGTACTAGGAGTCTAAAAAATAGAAGGGCCAGATGTACTTGTGGGCCCACTAGCCTGACGGGGTATGATTGCCTCAGTCAGTAACATATCAACGTCTACCTCCAGAGATGTATCCACCAGTGCTTCCCTCTTCTTGTCGACCTCATCCCGCATATGCTCGGCCTCAATACATCAGATGTCAGTAGAAGAGGTGGGTGTCACCTCCACATCCATCTTCTTATCCCTAAGAACACGAGCCCGTCTGCAAAGCTCAATGATTAACACTAGAAAAGAGAGCGAGGTCTGGCTCTTCTTGGCCCTCATGGCCGTCTGTTGCTCGATCAGCAACCCTAAATTCAACCTCTGGCGATCCATAATCGACCATAGACAGGCCGCCTTCAGATGGTGGAGAATGGACTTGTTCTGTGAGGGCATAATGGTGCTGCTAATGAACCCGAACCAATATGTGGCAGCAATGTTCAGGTGCTTCTTCCCTATAGGTTCACCTGCCTCAATCCATCTCGGGGTAGAATCAGAGAGGAGGCGTACCAGCCAACCCTTGAGATCCTCCAAAGTCTTTTTCTTGACAAAGCCTGGGTAATTATACATGAAATCCGATGAGCACCAAAGTACCACATTCATATCCGAACATTTGCACTTGACCTTCTTTCCTCGAACAACCAAGAAGTTAGCTGGCTTGTAGGCACTTTCCTTCTTTTTCCCCTTTGACACTAACTCTCCGTTGCTATACCGTGAGTTTTCAGTACTATTGATGCATTTCACTTAGACTTTGTGCGAGTCTTGGACTATTTTATTATTAGAATTTATGGTTTTGATGTAATCTTTGTAGGAAATTGGTTCGGAAGCAGTTGAGAGAGATAAGAGCTGAAGAGTGCAAAAGGAGTCACTGACAGAACCAACCATGGACCGTACCGTAGGTGAAACCGTCGTCTGAAGGCTCTGAAATATTGCCCAAGTGTTTATCCATGAATGGAGACCACGGACCGTAGGTTGACCCACGGTCCGTGGTCAAGTCATCGATTGAAACCGCATCTAAGCAGTTATTTCCTTATATTTTTTCCTACAGGGTTTAGGATTTGTTTTCTATAAATATTAGTTGTAATTTCCGTTTTTAAGGGTTAGACATTATTGTATACTTTTATCTTTGGTCTTTTGGAATTATTTTGCAAACACTTAGCAATTTAATTTCCGAAAGTTGGTTTATGTGAATTTCACTTTGAATTTCAATTCAAGATTTCAGTTTTCATCTATTCTCATTATAAGTTCATGAATTCTTTTAACGTAATTATGAATTGTGAACTCTCAAGCATGTGTAGCTAAATCCACAATTAGGGTTGTGGGAACCATGAGAAATTAACAACATATGAATAATAAATAAGTAATTATTGAATAGTGTTTATGCATGTATTGTTAATCCTTTCGTATAGAAGTCTTTTTAATGGTGGCCAACGTTAGAACTCGCCTCATTCCTATTTTCCTTACCAAGGGTATAACGAATGAGAAAAGGATTAAACAACAAAGATTCAGTTAAGGATTTGCTGCTATCTAATAGTCTGACTTTAATCAATTGAAGTAAGGGTGAAACCCAACTAAATTGACACGACAACTAATCTGGGGTGAAGGTAAGGGTTAGTAAAACACACATTCATAGATTTACCAAGTCACGAGTAAAAGTTCCTATTAAGATTACCAATCACGTAGGGATACATAACTTATCGGCATTGCATGTCAAACACTTGGATATGATTACTATTATTAGGAGTATTGCATTAAGAGCTTGTGGGAAACACATATACCCTAGAGTCCATCTTATATTAATAACTCAAATTGTGCATCTTGTTTACTTGTTATTTAATCATTCAAATCAACATTCTGTTACTTATTTACAACATACCTCCTTTTACTTTTCTCAAAAATAGTTTGACTAAAAGAAGATAACTTTGAGTTAATTTAAGTCTAAACCATATTCCTCCTGGGATCGACCCCAATCTAGATGTTGGGTTCTTTACTTGATAACGATCTCTTATACTTCTTTAGGGAGGTGTAATTTGAGCGTATCAAATTTTGGCGCCACAGACGGGGAATACGACTTTTAGATTAAACTAACTACATTGTTGAACTTTAGTCAAGTATTTCCTGATTTTACTTTTTATTTGTTTACTTTTTCTACAGGTTTTAACTCTAGTGTATGCCAAGTACACGGAGTCGAGGCGAACCCTTGGCCCCCTACGATCCTGAATTGAGAAAAACTTTGGGGAACTGGCAAATCAGGGGGAACACAATAATCCAGGTGGAGAGGGTAAATGAGATGGAGTTGAGTTTCTACCTCCCACGGTTGTGAAAGTGCCCATCTAGGTTCAAGGTATTTATTAAATCAAAAATGCAGAAAGGGTGCAGAATTAACCTGCACCAAGGTTTCGTGATAACTACAGGTTTGACTATGATGCGATTAGATCATATAGGCCCATTGTTATCCCTCTTCTACCTCCAGGACATTCATTTATGGTGACCAACAGTCTTATACATATTCTTACAATGAGAGGTTGTTTGCTGGGCTGGCTTCGGAAGATCCATATGCTCATGGCTAAATTGTCCAGTGTCTGTAAGAGTTGTGTAGGACGACCAAAATTGTTTATGTATTTTATAGGTTTAAGAGTATTCCTACTGTCGTTGGCTGGTGATGCTGCTCTGTGGTTTTCTGAGCTGCGATATAATTCGATCTATACATGGGAAAAATTACATAAGGTGTTCATAACAAGGTATTTTCCGGTGTCCAAGAAATTAAATCATAAGGGTAAACTGAATAACTTCACGGTACTACCTGGAGAGTCGGTATGCAGTTCTTGGGATAGGTTCACTGGGTTCATGAGGAGTGTTCCAAATCACCGTATAGATGATGAGTCATTGAAGGAGTACTTCTATAGAGGGAAGGATGAAAATGGCCGGGATGTGTTGGATACTATTGTTGGAGGATCATATGGTTAGTGCACTTTCGCTGTCCAAACTACACCAAATAAATCTAATGATAACATTCATGAAGAGATGGCTCAAATGAGGACATAACTGCGCTTAGTACTTAACCATATAGGTTGGGGTGCTGAAAACTAAATGCGGTAAATTATCTAACTAGAACTCCACCACCGCCTGTTGAGGAGTATTACTATGAGGAGGATGCGAATTTGGTGAATGGTCAGACGGGGGGTTTCCGAACCAATGCCCAAGGTTACAACTCAGAGAATTGGTGCCAAGGTCAAGGAAACCAAGGTCAGAACTATGGCAACTAAAATTATGATAACAATTACAACTGAAACAACTATGTCAACAAAAATGATAAGGTTGGGCCCTACGGTCCCCCTAGTAATAGAGAGGCTGGTAATAGTATGACTCTTATTGAGGATATGATGCAAAAGGTGATGAAGAGGTTTGAGGTGATAAATGAAAATGTTAAAGAGATGCATAATGATTTATCTGGGATTGCTTAGAAGGTTAATGCCCATACAGTGTCAATAAAGCAACTCGAGCAGCAGTTTAGTCCGTTGTCTACTACTGCGAACCCATGCCAGCCTGACATACTTCCTAACAACACCATTCAGAATCCAAAAAAAGATGAGCATTTTGTGGCAGTCACTACTCGCGGAGGAAAGCAGACTATTGATCCCCCTCTACCGTCTGAGGTTGAAAGAGTGATAGAAAAAGATGAGGATGAGATTGAGGTTACTAAAGATCTGAAAGTTGATACAGAGAATGAAGCTGAAGTGACCCAAAAAGTTGTTCCCATGCCTAGACCTCCACCCCCATTTCCACAAATGTGGGTGAAAAAGACTGAAGAAGGAAAATATCACAGGTTTATCACTATGTTGAAACAATTGTCCATAAATGTTCTATTGATTGAAGCTTTGGAGAAAATGCCTGGGTATGCGAAATTCATGAAAGACTTGGTGACCAAAAATAGGGTTGTCAGTTTTGAGAATGATGAGAGGTTGCAACATTGTAGTGCTATTGTTACTAGGTCACTTGTGAAAACGAAAGAGGATCTCAGACCTTTCACTATTCCTTGTACCATTGGGATTTTATACTTTGCGAAAGCTTTATGTGATTTGGGTACCAACATTTACTTGATGTCGTTGTCCATTTAGAAAAAGTTGGGTTTAGGAGCTCCAAAGCCGATTGTGATGCGTTTACTTATGGCTGATAGAACTGTGAAGAAGCCCATTGGAGTTCTCCAAGATGTCCTTATGAAAGTAGAATCGTTCATCTTTCCGACGGACTTTGTGATACTTGATTGTGAGGTTGATTTTGAGGTTACCATATTAGGGAGACCATTTCTTGCTACTAGCGTGTGTTGGTCGATATGGAAAGAGGGCAGATGAAGTTCTGGCTAAACAATGAGGTGGTAACTTTTAACATATGTTGGTCTATGAAGCATGAAAGTGATCTTAAAGTGGTATTCGTGGTGAATCATATTGAGAGGCAAGAATCTGAGGTATCCATTGAGGAAAGGTTAGGGGTTGATGCGTTAGTCGTTGTGATGATGAATTTTGTGAGTGATGGTATTGATGATTATGATGAGCTAGCCGCCGCACTTGATAGGTTTGAGTTCCATTTCAAGCCTAAATGGTAGGAATTAAACATAAAGAATCGTGACGCCCCACCTGGAAAACCGTCTATCGATGAGCCTACAAAACTGGAACTTAAGGACTTCCATCCCACTTGCTGTATGTATTCTTGGGATAAAATAACACCTTTCCCGTTATAATTGTTGCTGACTTGAGTGAAGAGCAAATAGAGGCTGTGATATCTATGTTGAAGCGGTACAAGAGGGCTAATGGATAGACTATTGCAGACATTATTGCAATTCAGCTAGGCATTTGTTCTCACAAAATCCAACTCATGCCAGATAGTAAGCCAAATATTGAGCATCAAATGAGACTAAATCCCCCTATGCAAGAGGTTGTGAAAAAGAAGATCAATAAGTGGTTGGATGCTGGAGTAATGATAGTAGTTGTGTTTGTCTAGTTCAGTGTGTGCCAAAAAATAGAGGAATCACTATGGTTCTTAATGCTAAAAATGAGCTTGTTCCAATGAGGCCGGTGAACAGTTGGAGAGTGTGTATGGACTACTGCAAGCTAAATGCATGGACAGAGAAATACCACTTCCCAATGCCGTTCATGGATCAGATGCTAGATCGTCTCGTTGGTATGGGTTGGTATTGTTTTTTAGATGGGTATTCAGGGTACAATCAAATCTCCATAGCTCGGGAAGACCAAGAGAAAACCACCTTCACTTGTCCTTATGGGACTTTCGCCTTCAAAAGGATGCAATTTGGGTTGTGTAATGTTCTAGCGACCTTCCAGCGGTGTATGATGTCGATTTGTGTAGATATGGTGGAGGAAACAATATAGGTATTTATGGATGATTTCTCTGTGGTAGGTGACTCATTTGATGATTGTTTGGCACATTTGGCTGAGGTACTAAAATGGTGTGAAGAGTGCAATCTTGTGCTATACTGGGAAAAGTGCCACTTCATGGTAAAAGAGGAAATAGTTCTGGATCATCCGATTTCACAGAAGGTATTGAGGTTGATAGAGCCAAAGTTGAGGTAATAGAAAAGCTTCCACCACCCATCTCTGTAAAAGGTGTTCGAAGTTTTCTTGGGGATGCAGGTTACTACCAGAGGTTCATAAAAGATTTCTCAAAAATTGCACACCCTTTGTGCAAGCTACTCGAAAAGGAGTGTAAGTTTTATTTTGATGATGCTTATCTGAGAGCATTTGGAGAGTTGAAAGAAAAGTTAACTTAGGCACCTATTATTATTTCACCGGATTGGGGACAACCATTTGAAGTGATGTGTGATGCGAGTGGGGTGGTTCTTGCTGTGGTATTAGGACAGAGGCAAGAGAAGATTCTTCATCCAATTTACTATGCCAGCAAAGCTATGAATGTGGCTCAAAAGAACTATATGGTAACTGAACATAAACTCCTTGTGGTGGTTTTCGCATTTGAGAAGTTTAGATCCTACTTGCTTGGTACTATGGTCATAGTGCATACTGACCATTCTGCATTGAGGTATCTCATGGATGAAAATGATGCAATACCAAGGTTAATTAGATAGGTACTTTTGTTTCAAGAGTTCAATTTTGAGGTAAGGGATGGAAAGGGAACATAAAATCAGGTTGTTGATCATTTGTCTAGACTGAACGAGGAAGCTATGATCAATTTAGAGGATGGATAACTACTTGGCAAGTGATTTGGTTTCGTTGGATTTGTCATTCCGCCAAAGAAAAAATTTCATGTCTGATGTGAAGAAATTCTTTTGGGATGAGCCTTACTTATTTCGTGTTTGTGCTAATGGGATTATTCGTTGTTGTGTGCCCGAGGTTGAGATGATCAGTATACTGGAGGCGTGTCATTCATTGCATGTTGATGGGAACTATAGTGGTATCCAAACTGACCATAAATTATTGCAGTGTGGGTATTACTGGCCTACCATCCACCAAGATGCTCATGATTTTTCCAAGTCTTGTGATCATTGCTAACGAGAAGGAGGAATTTCAAAGAAGCAAGAATGAACTATGAACCTAATATTGGTGATTGAGTTATTTGATGTCTGGGGTCTTGACTTCATAGGTCCGTTTGTGAGTTCGCATGGGATGAAGTACATTCTTGTTGTGGTTTACTATGTATCAAAATGGGTGGAAGCAATTGCGCTTTCAAACAATGAGGGAAAGAGTGTCACCACATTCCTAAAAAAGAGTATCTTCTCTAGATTTGGTACACCTAGGGCAATTATCAGTGATAGAGGTTCTCACTTTTGTAGCAAGTTGTTCAAGGCGTTGCTACAGAAATATGGTGTTCGTCACAATGTAGCCACTCATTATCATCCACAATCTAGTGGGCAAGTTGAGGTGTCAAATAGAGAGATAAAGCAAATCCTTACAAAGCCTGTGGATGCCAACATAACTGATTGTTCAAGAAGGCTTGATGATGCTCTATGGGCCTATCGCACCACATTCAAGATTCCCATAGGTATGTCCCCCTACCAACTTGTATATGGGAAGTCATGTCATTTTCATGTAGAGCTAGAGCATAAAGCAATGTGGGCACTCAATAAGTTGAATTTGGATTGGGACGCCGCTTCAAGTCAAAGACTGAATGAGATGAATGAATTTGACGAGTTTCACCGAAAAGCATATGAGAGTTTAGCCTTGGACAAGGAGAAGATGAAGAAGCACCATGATCAAAAGATTGAAAAGCGTGAATTACTCTCGGTGATCTGGTAATGTTATTTAACTCAAGGTTGCGCTTGTTTCCTGGTAAACTCAAGTCCAAGTGGATCGGGCCATTCAGAGTAACTCAAGTATTTCCACACGAAGTAGTTGAATTCGAGAACAAGGTTCAAGGTGAATGGTCAAAGGATAAAAGTCTATTTGGGGCCAGCTGAGAGCATAAATGAGGTGATAGAGGAATGGAGTCTTGGTGAAGTCTAAGTAACCAAGGGGTCTGCATCGTACCACAACGTTAAATCAAGTGCTGCCTGGGAGGCAACCCAAGATGTATAATCTAGCCAACTATAGGAATTTACTTTTCGATATAAATAGTATTTTTTCTCAAAATTGTAGTTTTCTAGGTAGTTGTTTATTTATTTTTCGTTTTAGTGTTGGCTAGATATAGATAGAATAGGGTCCGTGTCTAAAAAGTGTCCAGAAAATGTAAAAAAAAGGTCCTGAGGTTTGCTAAGTGTGCAAGGATGAAAAAGTAAAATCTGCTAAAAATAAGTTGATGCAGTGATCTACGGATCCCATTGATGGTCTGTCGGTTGAACCACGGACCGTGGATGGCATTCGTAGATCCCATGGATGTATTCAAAAAAATTCTAAGTGTTAGAGTGGACCGCAGAACCAATCGACGGACCGTAGGTCGACCCACAGACCGTAGACGGGGTTTCGTGGGTCAAAGTTAGGGTTTCTGATGACCCGCCCCGGATCCCTATTAAATTAAAACCCCTTAATTTTAAATTCATTTCCCATTTCCCTCTTTCCCCTCAATCGTTACAAACCGATCAATCACCCCAATTTCATCCACTAAACTTCCCCACTACATCCATAAAATCCTCCTACGGACCGTAGGTCGTGGTCCGTCACTAAACCTGCTTAAAATTTTAGCTAAGTTGTGAACCACGGTGTGGACTATGGTCCGTCATTCCATCAATTGACCGTTTTGCATATACGTGGTTCCAACATCAGAGACCCAAAAATGGGTACTCTGACCTATGGAGGGGATCCATGACCCGTCATTCCATCGACGGACCGTAGAGCTTGTTCTAAAATATTTTCTTAGGTCTTTTTCGTGTTCTTTGGGTACTAACTTAGCTTCCACAGGTACCATGGCCCTGAGCCAAGCTCTCGTGTACGCAGGGGGTAAGTGTAAATCTGTTCCACGTGATCGTGAACTCCAGTGAGGATGAGTACGTTCCTGAGACTACCAAAGGCTCTCCCACTGCCCCCCCGGACTATAAGGAGCAGTGTCAGTCAGATACTTACTTCTAGTGACAATGTCGAGGTCACTTCCCCTCAATCTAAGGAGGGAGCCACACATGCAGGAGAGTCGCAGTACGGCTCCAGTTCTAGCGGAACTTCCACTTCTTCTTTCAATGGCGATAGCACGGGGGATGCCCAAGACCCTCCCAGAGTTGAGTAGGTTGCCAATGCCATAGAGACAAAAAAAGTGGTGCATTGAGGGTCAGTACCAGATATATGATGACGGGAAGCTTTCAGAATGAACACCAAAAGATGGCCAGGAATATTACTAAGGAGCGTCGGGTACTGACAGGGAGTCTTCCTACTGTTCCCACTATTAAGGAGCTTTTTACGAGGAACAAATATGAGTGGATGGCATGAAATCTGGGTAACTTTAGCTAGGAGATGACTCGTAACTTTTATGCCTCATACGCCGCCACTATCCATAATGTTAAGCCCCAAGGGCTAAGCCACTGGCCCAACCCTCACTTCAAGCCACACTGGTATGGAACTTCTCCATTGAAATTTCCAAGGCTACCATTCAACGTTTTCTTTACTGTCCAACCCACACTCTGCCAATTAATACAACATCATACAACTACAAGATGGGTATAGTTCAGAGTAGGGCCATTTCAGAGAGATGCCGAGTAGAGTGAGACACTATTGAGTTGGATGGCCCGTCGTATAGCTGAGGATGGTGAAGGAACTGAGTGGGTGAGGAACATGACACTGCCTATCATAAAGGCAACCCTGAGCTTTATCGCAAAGTTTTTTTGGTCCGTGGTTAGTACCAGACTGTCCTCTACACAGGCGGACAATGTTGTTACTTGGGGCTGGGTTGTGATAATAGGAGCAATTATGGCGGGGCTGGAGCTTAATTTCTTCCGCATTCTAATGGCCGAGATTCATGAGAAGGCCTTTAGGACCATCACTACTCTGCCCTTTCCGTGTATGATATTCCATCTCAAAAGGTAGGCTTCAATGTCTATTTGGCATTATTACAGGTTGCTTGAGGCGACCAAGACTGAGTACATCGGCCTCATTCGCGGTGATGCCAATCTTGCTGCACCACAGAGGGAACCACAGGTTGACCTACTGCCCTTGGGTACTGATCTTGTTGAGGATATAGAGCAGATTAAAGCTGATGACACTACTACACATCCAACTTCTGTAGATTCACATGCTCCCCCCTCTACCGCCACCAGTCAGGTCGCGAGCGCAACCCGAACTATTGCCCCATCAAGGTCTACTTTAGTCCCTCTGACCCGAGTCCAAAAGTTGGAGGCCCAGATGGCTACCTTGCTGCAGCACATGAGACCCTGGATGGACCATTTGGTAGACGAGTAAGAGTCTAGGATGGAGCGTATGATTGATGCAAAGATACAAACGGTCAACAAGCTACTAGATGCATTCGAGTTGAGAATTTTGGAAAGGCCTGCCCCGACCATTAATATCACCACCTTCCAAACAAAGTTAGCTAGTTTATGTGCTGATGTTGATGCTCTTCTATCCCCTACTAAAACTGTACCAGAGGCTGCCCCCGTGATTGAGGATGATGAGGTGGTGATGACTGCCCTTTTTGGCGACACTATGCCACCACCCGACCCTTTCCTTGCGACTGGAAGCACCACCACTCCTCCAATCACACTTCCGACACTGAAGAGGCTCGATAAGTAAGGAAGAGGGAGAGCCAATAGTTTGAGGCAGCCCAGAGGCAGTCAATCATTATTGAGAAGATGAGGCAGCAACGTCCGTCAGGTTCGGTGAGCACTACTAAGGGTGTTCCTTCTGTTGATGAGGGCGCTAATGATGGCATCCCTAGTATTGATCCAGTGGGTTTCGAGAAACTGGACCCACTCGCCTCTTGATGGGTCTTCGGCGTATATGCACCACAAGTTTTCTTCACCCTATGCTTTATTTTTATTATTATTTGTGCATTGAGGGCAATTGCACCATATTTTGTTAGGGGTGGGGTAAATGGGTTGTGAGTGATAGGGTGATGTCTGAGTAACCCAACTCATAATCCTCCCTTAGGGTTTTCTTACCTGTGTTCTTTTTCCCCAAGGGACTGTTTTACTTTTAGTTGAACCAACATGTTTAGTATTGTATGTGTAGAAGTAAGTAGAAGAATGAAAGCATGATCGAATATGAGCATGAAATTGAGAGTTGAATGTGTTGGATCTTCATGTGACATGATAAAGAACCTGTACGATAACATGACTTAAACTAAAAAATTGAACTAGGTAATTCAATAATCCAGTAATGAAACAATGTGCCAAGTGTCTATGAGATGAGTTTGTATGCTCATACAGTGTGTGTCAATCTAGAACTTACCCCATTAGTCTTGTTAAGACAATCTAGGCTAGGAATTGGGAGATGATCATAGGCCCTTGTTTAAATGAGTCCACTAAAGCCTAAAATAATTCAACCAAAAGAAATAAATGCTTCCTTTGATCCAAATGTTTGATCCTAATGTAGACCACTTCTTTCAATACAACTAACTCACCTTAACTAAAATACTGTTTTGGCCCTGGTACCTCCTTGGACGTGTGCACCTTAACTTAGGCCAAAAGCCTAAGTTGAGGGTATCTAATTCAAAAAGTTACCTAAATCTTGGCCCTGATCCAACATCGGATACTGTATACCTCAACTCATGCAAAATACATAAGTTGAGGGTGACTATGAAAAAGGAAACCGAAAGAAAAGGTTATGAAAAAAATTGTGTGTAGAAGAAAGAAAAAGATAGAAAAAGATGTAACTGAAGTCATTAGAAACAAAAAGAATGATAGTGATGATGAGAAACAAAGAAAGAAGAAGTAAAAAAAAAAGTGAAAAAGAAGAGCGATAAAGTCAAAGTCACATCTGTGCTGAAGAAAATGAAGGAAAAGAGCAGAAAATAAAAATATGTCAAGAATTGGTTGAGAAAAGAGGTAAAAAGCCAATGTAATGTCAAGGAGGGAAGAAAAGTCACTAAAAGTACCCAAATGTACCCTACCTGACCCTGAGCCTACGCTACAAGCTAAGAAAGTCCTATTGTGATCCTAGTGACTAGTTTGGAGAGTCTATGGAGTGAAAATAAATGCAAGCCTATGGTATTGCACTAATTGTATTTGAATTCACTTCTGAGAGTGAGTGTTGACTGAATCCTTAAACTTAAAAATCAGATTTATTGTGTGAAAAAGGATCTCTTTGATGTGAGGGCACTAGTGACATTGTTGGAAAGTTGGTACCTTGGTGATTGTTGAAAACTGTATGTTGTGATGTCTATAGGTCTGTCTATGTCATATGCATGATCCGTATGAGTTAGCTTGTTGAGTCTAAATGAAAAGATTAGCACTAAGTGAGGGAAATGATTCAGAAAGCCATGTGATTGCTTGAGTTTGTATGTTTGCTTCTACATAAGTGTCATTTATAGTTTAGTGTGTCGCTTGAGGACAAACAACAAGTTTAAGTTGAGGGTGTCGATGTACCGTGAGTTTCCGGTACTATGGATGCATTTCACTCAGACTTTGTGTGAGTCTTGGACTGTTTTATTATTAGAATTGATGGTTTTGATGTAATTTTTGCAGGAAATTGGTTCGAAAGCGATTGAGAGAGATAAGAGATAAAAAGTGCAGAAGGAGCCGCTGACGGAGCCAACCACTGACCGTAGGTCCATTGACGGGCCATAGGTGGACTATCGCAGATCCTGGTCAGAAAGCTGATTTTCAGTACTTAAACCACGGAGTTATAGGAGGGACCGTAGTCCAATCCATGGAACGCAGGTGGAACCGTCATCTCAAGGCCCTGAAATATTGCCCAACAGTTGATCCACGGAGGGAGACCACAGACCGTAGGTTAACCCATGGTTCGTGGTCAAGTCGTCGATTGAAACCGCGTCTGAGCAGTTATTTCCTTATTTTGTTTCCTACTTGGTTTGGGATTTGTTTCCTATAAATATTAGTTGTAATTTCCGTTTTTAGGGGTTAGACATTATTGTATACTTTTAGTTTTGGTCTTTTCGAATTATTTTGCAAACACTTAGAAATCTACTTTCCGAAAGTTGGTTTATGCAAATTTCACTTTGAATTTCAATTCAAGATTTTGGTTTTAATCTATTCTCATTGTAAGTTCATGAATTCTTTTAACCTAATTATGAAATGTGAACTCTCAAGCATGAGTAGCTAAATCCGAAACTAGGGTTGTGGGAACCACGAGCAATTAACAATGTATAAATAATAAATAAATAATTATTGAATAGTGTTTATGCATATATTGTTAATCCTTTTGTGTAGAATTATTTTTAACGGTGACCAACGTTAGAACACGCCTCATTCCTATTTTCCTTACCAAGGGGGTAACGAATGAGAAAAGGATTAAACATCAAAGATTTAGTTAAGGATTTGCGGCTCTCTAATAGTCTGAGTTTAATCAATCGAAAAGTGAGGGTGAAAACCCAACTAAATTGACACGACAAGTAATCTGGGGGTGAAGAAAAGGGTTAGTAAAGCACACATTCGTAGATTTACCAAGTCGTGAGTAAAAGTACCTATTAAGATTACCCATCATGTAGGGATACATAACTTATCGGCCTTGCATGTCAAACACTAGGATATGATTACTATTATTAGAATTACTGCGTTAAGAGCTTATGGGGAACACATATACCCTAGTTTCCATCTTATATTGATAACTCAAATTGTGAATATTGTTAACTTGTTACTTAATCATTCAAATCAACATTCTGTTACTTATTTACAACATCCCCCCTCATTAATTTTCTTGGAAATAGTTTGACTAAATGGAGATACTGTGAGTAAGTTTAAGTCTGAACCAAATTTCTCGTGGGATTGACCCCAACCTACAAGTTAGGTTCTTTACTTGATAATTGTCGCTTATACTTCTTTAGGGAGGTTTATTTGAGCGTATCATCCGTATGCCGCATGGAACTCCCTAAACCAAGTAGGAATGTATGAGCCCCGGGGTTTTGTAAAAACTTCAAACTTGTGGAACCTCAAAGTATTTGTAACGACCCGTAAAATGAATAGGTGAAACTAGAGCCTAACTAGTGTGTGTTTGAGTTATAATGGGGTTTCATGTTGTATAATGTTGTCTCGAACTTAGGTTGAGGGGTTAAACGTCAAGGTACGACTCCCCAAGGACTACCCTAGAGGTCCTTCAGGAGGACCCTAAAGCTTAATCCCCAACACTCCAAGAAACCAAAAACTGTCCAATATGTTATGACCTACGGAAAGGGACCTATGCCCCGTAGGTCCATCCACACCCCGTGGATGGCCTCCATAGGTCAAGGCGCCCAAAACCAACTTGCTGAACCAAAACACGATGTGATAGTACGGGGCATCACCCCACCTACGGTTCGTAGGTAGGGGTTTCGTGGAAGGCACTTGTGTTGTTGTCTTGGACTCGGCCAAGGTGAGGGTTATTTGGTAAATTCATTTTAAGTTTATTTTAGTTAGGGAATGGTTATAATTGGTCATTTAAGTATTTTAAGGGTTTTTAAAGTATTAAACTCTATTTTCAATTCATTATTTCAAAACCCAAATTAGAAACCTCCCCTCTCCTCTCAAAGGTTCTCTCTAGAAAACTTCCATTGGAGGTGAAGGATTCAAGTTCTCAAGGTCAAGTATTCATATTTTTCAAGTGATTTTCGTGGATTTATTCCATAAAAGGTATGGTAGTCTTCATCCTTGACTTTGTTACTTTCAAAGAGCCAATTTCAAAGATGATTTCAAGTCTACAAAGTTCCACAAAAACCCTAGTTTTCAATCTATGCATGGATTCAATTCCAAACGTTTTCAAAAGGCATTTAAGTGACGAATCATGGTTTAATTGATGTTTTAATGGGGAATTAAGATGATTTTACCCTATGAACCATGTTTTCCCCAAATTCTTAAGTTGTGAATTATTATTTGGAATTGATTGATCAAGAAAGTATGTTTAATTGTTTATGTTGATATTGAATTATTGTTTGAATCATGTTAATTCCCTTATCTATTGTAGTATCTTAGATGTTTGGGTTGTGATTTATGTATGGCAATTTCATGAAGGATCTATGAAGGATGATGATGTGAAGTATGTGTGTGTGATCTCAATCAATGTATTATAATCATGTTTAGGATGGAATTTATGTTAGTATTGAAAGCTTATGAATGATGATGATATATGTGAGAGGTTATTCTCACATACACACACTTAAATGAAAAATGAGTGAAGTTTCTACGATTATGCTAATGATGATGGGTTGATTGAAAGGCTATTCTCAATTGTACTCTAATTAATGATAATGACATGTTGTGAAAGGACTTTCTCACAATATGGGGATTCTTAGATGAAAGGCTTTTCTCATCTTTGAATCTATGAGCTTGCCAATAAATGAATGTTGGGTTTGAGATGGATACTAATCCATAAGTTGAGGTGGGGTATCTAGTAACAATCTTTTATCCCATAATAATGAACTAAGGTAATGAATGTTAAGTACTCCGTGGGGAATAATTCTAAGCACCGAGTGGATAGCAATATGAGATGGAAGCTCTCACCTGAGTTGATGCGAGGTTTCTAGTAGCAATCTCTTGATATGGATGCCCTCACGTGAGTTGAGGTGGGGTTTCTAGTAGCAATCTCCCTATGCCATAAACTATGTTCCCACATAGGTCTAGCTAGTGGAACCACTTAAGCTAAAAACAATGGTCCTACCTTAGGTAAGTAGGAATCCCTTATCCGGTGAGGGTGACACCGGGATTCCATGAGTTGCTCACATGGTCTATGTCGGTCAAGGCTTTCCTCCACAAATAATGTTAATGAACTGTGGCTTCTGTAAAATGCACTACTTAGTGTGGGTGGTAGTATGAGATGCCATACATGCATTGCACAAGTAGGCTTTGAGAGGGGTTATGGTGTGTTCCTTTTTGTTATAATGTTAAATGAAATGAATATGCTCTTATGATGATGCTAATGGAGAATGTTGGTTTAATATCTAATGAATGAAGGTGTTCTTAATGAGGCTAATGGGGAATGTTGACTTATGTATTTAATGTAATGACGTATGCTATACTTAAATTGTATTATGAGTTACTTCCTTGTCATGACTTATTGAATATGAATGTGCCTTGTCTATGGCGACTTCAAAGGAGTACTTAGTATGAGTAGTAGTATGGAATGCTACTTATACATTGCACAAGTATGACTTAGGGTTGCCCTAGATGATGGTCCTAATGTTATGATATGACTTATGTAATGCTTATGTCTCTTATGCACGAGTATTATGTAATGATGGAAAGGATGAATTCTAAGTTCACCTTTGGTAGCCTTGATGTGGTACTTGGTGTGGATGGTGATATGGGAAGCTATTCATACATTGCGCAACGTATAGCTTGAGGGTTACTTGAGGTGAAGATGTAATATGATGAAATGGGTTGTATATTGATTATTTCTCTAATGTGATGAAATTACTTGTGTGTTGGTTATGGTTGTATATTATGCCTCTTACGGTTATGTTCATGAAGGTTTTCTCAAATTGGCATAAAGCATGATTTCAAATAACAATGTTTGTTTTAAGCATGGTTTTGCATGACTGTCATACTTAGTACTTAATTGTGCTAACCCATATTTTCTTTACCTTTATGAAGTGTAGGGATTGGTACTCGATTTGATTCTCTCCAGTTGAAGCTTGGATTTAAGATTCTTCCAAAGCAAAGTGGTATGTCCTCATAGATCGAGGACAAGTATTTTGAAGTTTCTTTTCTTTCATGTAATAGACATATGTTTGACTTTCGATTGTAAAGGGCTGTGACCCTAGTTTAGTTTCAAGATGTTGTTTTAGATGGCCATGTGAGACAATAGACTTCCATTATTTTCAAATGTTTTAAATGAAGTTTTGATTGTATGGATTTAAAGAAAGGTTTTAATTCCATACCATTTTCCTTATATCGAATGTTATGAATACTATAAGGCTTGTATGAGACTTTTCGTAGTCTTTTACGCCGTGTCTCTTCCAGGCTATAGGCTCGGGCCTTGACAAATATGGTATCAGAGCATAAGGTTATGGGAATGGTTTATAGGATTGATGTCTCACAAGCCACGTCTAGTAGAGTCTTGTTCATCGATGTGAGTTGTGACACATATATGAGTGAGAGGCTATAGGACGTTAGTAAGTTACACTTCTTTCATTATTCTTGAAGTCATGCCTTAGAGTTTAGCTCTTTAAGTGTCCTTTTCCTAATCCTTCTCTTGTGTTTATAGGATATGAATACAAGAAGGACGCCCGCAAGAAGAGTGGAAGAGGAGAATATGAATGAGGGAGTTCCTCCCCAAGATCCCCAAGGTCCTCAAGGTGACCAGTTCCTCAAGGCAATCAAGTTCCGATTGATGCTTTGGCCATGTCTAATGAGGAGATTATGTTGGTTTCTCTAACCTTAGCCCAAGCTATGATGGCCCAAGTTAATTGGGATGTAGGGCCTAGAGTGAATACTATTGAGAATACTATGGCTTCTACGTTGAGGGACTTCGTGAGGATGAATCCTTCGGTATTCTTGGTTCCAAGGTGGGAGAGGATCCCCAAGATTTTTTGGATGAGGTGTATAAGATAGTCAATGCTATGGGGGTGACTTCTAGAGAAAAAGCGGAACTAGCTTCTTACCAATTGAAGGATGTTGCCCAAGTTTGGTTCACTTAATGGAAAAGTAATAGGCCGGTAGGAACGGGCCCTATAGAATGGGAGGGGTTTAACAAAGCATTCCTTGGTAGGTACTTTCCCCGTGAGAAGAGGGAAGTTAGGGTGGAGGAATTTATAAACCTTAGGCAAGTTAGAATGAGTGTGGAGGAGTATTCCTTGAAATTTACCCTATTGTCTAAGTATGCTCCATCTTTGGTGTCCAACCTTAGGGATGAGATGAGTAGGTTTGTGATCGGTGTATCCGACCTAGTTAAGGAAGAGTGTCGCACAACAATTCTCCATGATGACATGAACATTTCTAGACTTATTGTGTATGCTCAATCTATTGAGGAGTCCAAACTTTATAGGAAGAGTAGAGAGATGAAGAGGCCTAGGTCTGATGAACAAAGTCAACCAAGGTACAAAAAGAGGTCCTACAACTAAGATTCCCCTATGGTCAACTATGATAGGGTGTCTAACCCTAAATCTATAAGAGGGAATGGAAGCGGTTCTTCTTTTGAAAGATCTAGATGTGCCAAGTGTGGGAAGCAACATTTGGGTAAGTGCCTTGTCGGCACGGATGGGTGCTTTGGGTGTGGAAGGAAGGTTCATAAGATGAGAGATTGCCCAACACTCATGGCAAAAGGAAGAGATGATAAGCAAGATTCTCTTAAAGGTCCGGATCCCAATGCTCCAAAGAAAAATCATTTCTATGTGCTTCACGCTAACAAAGACAAATGAGCTAATCCGGATGAAAGGCACCAGTATGTGATAGTTCCTTATAGATTGTGAATGTTGTATTGAGGTTCCTATGTTGTTTTCATGTTAGCCTTAGTTGGGTTTACTCCTAAGTGGAGGATGGTAAGTTGAATAGTAAGGTTGTTGAGAGTTTTTATATCCTTATATATTTCCTTCTATTCTTATTCAAGCTTGAGACCAAGAGTTCTTTGTAGCTTGTTTCATATTTTGGAGTCATGTGTGATTATGTGTTTCCATGGTCTCCTTATGTTATGCATGATTTTAATGAGTTTATGTTTAAATGAGAAATTGAGTTTTCATGAATTATGTTCCTTATGTTGATATGCATTTAGTATGAGTTGCTTATATGCTTTATGAGGTTGATCATTGAACATGCCTAAATGTGCTTTTAAGAGTAATTGTAGAATGTGCTTAATGATATTGAGATGAGCATGATTTGAGTTGGAGAAGGTAATTCCTCCAATGAAATGAGAAATATTAAAGTTATGATGCATAATGAGTTTGTAGATGTAGGTCCTACTTTCTTGTGTTGCATTGAACTTATTAATGTGGAGTTGAGGTTTCCTCCAAGTTTGTGCATTGTTTATAATGTTGCATGCATGATGGGCTGCTAGTCTTGAGTCGTTAACCCCCTAATGTGTTTAAAGTGTCATTCGAGGACGAATGTTCCCAAGTGAGGGATAATGTAACGACCCGTAAAAGGAATAGGTGAAACTAGAGCCTAACTAGTGTGTGTTTGAGTTGTAATGGGGTTTCATGTTGTATAATGTTGTCTCCAGCTTACATTGAGGGGTTTAGGGATTAAACGTAAAGGTAGGACTCCCCAAGGACCACCCTAGGGGTCATTGAGGAGGACCCTAAAGCCTAACCCCCAAAACCCCAAGAAACCAAAAACTGCCCAATATGTTATGACCTACGAAAGGGGACCTACGCCCCGTAGGTCCATCCACACCCCGTGGATGGCCTCTGTAGGTCAAGGCCCCCAAAACCAACTTACTGAACCAAACCACGAAGTGAAAGTATGGGGCGTCACCCTACCTACGGTCCGTAGGTGGGGATTTTGTGGATGGCACCTGTGTTGCTGTCTTGAACTCGGCCAAGGTGAGGGTTATTTGGTAAATTCATTTTAAGTTTAGTTTAGTTAGGGGATGGTTATAATTGGTTATTTAAAGTATTTTAAGGGTTTTTTTAAGTATTAAACTCTATTTTCAATTCATTATTTCAAAATCCAAATTAGAAACCTCCCCTCTCCTCTCAAAAGATCTCTTTCTAGAAACCTCCATTGGAGGTGAAGGATTCAAGCTCTCAAGGTCAAGTCTTCATCTTTTCAAGTGATTTTCGTGGAGTTCTTCCATAAAAGGTATGATAGTCTTCATCCTTGACTTAGTTACTTTTAAGGAGACAATTTCAAAGATGATTTCAAGTCTCCAAAGTTCCCCAAAACCCCTAGTTTTCAATCTATGCATGGGTTCAATTCCAAACGTTTGAAAAAGGCATTTAAGTGATGAATAATGGTTTAATTGATGATTTAATGGTGAATTAAGATGATTTTACCCAATGAACCCATGTTTCCCCCAAATTCTTGAGTTGTGAATTATGATTGAGAATTAATTGATCATGAAAGTATGTTGAATTGTTTATGTTGATATTGAATTAGTGTTTGAATCATGTTAATTCCCTTATCTATTGTAGTATCTTAGATTTTTGGGTTGTGATTGATGTATGGACTAGGAGGGCAATTTCATGAAGGATCTATGAAGGATCGTGATGTGAAGTATGTGTGTGTGATATCAATGAATGTATTATGATCATGTTTAGAATGGAAGTTTTGTTAGTATTTAAAGCTTATTAATTATGATGATATATGTGAAAGGTTATTCTCACATACACACACACTTGAATGAAGAATGAATGAAGTTTCTACGATTATGTTAATGATGTTGGGTTAATTGAAAGGCTATTCTCAATTGTGCTCTAATGAATGATAATGACATGTTGTGAAAGGACTTTCTCACAATATGGGACTTCTTAGATGAAAGACTATTCTCATATTTGAATCTATGAGCTTTCCAATGAATTAATGTTGGGTTTGAGATGGATACTCATCCATGAGTTGAGGCGGGGTATCTAGTAACAATCTCTTATCCCATAATAATGAACTAAGGTAATGACTGTTAAGTACTTCATGGGGAATAATGCTAAGCACCGAGTGGATACTGATATGAGATGGAAGTTCTCACGTGAGTTGAGGCGGGTTTGTAGTAGTAATCTCTTGAGATGGTTGCCCTAACATGAGTTAAGGCGGGGTGTCTTGTAGCAATATCCCTATCCCATAAATTATGTGCCCACATAGTTCTAGCCATTGGATCCACTTAAGCTAAAAACAATCAGGTGAGGGTGACACCGGGATTCCATAAGTTGCTCACATGGTCTATGTCGGTCAAGGCTTTCCTCCACAAATAATGTTAATGAACTGTGGCTTCTCTAAAATGCACTACTTAGTGTGGGTGGTAGTATGAGATGCCATACATGCATTGCACAAGTAGGCTTTGAGAGGGGTTATGGTGTGTTCCTTTTTGTTAT
>JAJOOO010015539.1:0-19604 GCA_029582685.1 Solanum piurae | reverse complement strand
AGTATATGGGTATTCCCCATCTTTTCATTTTAATTATGATTTATCTTCCGCATCAGTTTATTATCTTTAGTATGCTCATGATCATGCCAGCAGGGTTATCTTGGGATCACTTGTGGTCCTAGGTCCCGTGTCCGCGTCTCGGGGGTAGTCTTGGGTCGTGACACTGAGAACATGAACCTACATCACAAGAAGATGTAGCGCACCTATGCGTCAGTACTTGAAAGGTACTGAGCATGCAGGATTGAGTAAAGCTGAAATAACATATAACTGAAAAAAGCAAATAAGCAATGACATAATCTAAGCAGGATATAGATATTGAATGCTGAGATAACTGAATGCAGTGACCAATTTATAATATGCTGAAACTGAATACCGGGTATACTGATAAATATAATAGTCAATGCAATAGAATCTGACTGAACTGTGGGAGCTACTAATAACCGACAATAAAACCATATGAGCTAAATGTGGAGTTCGATGTATACGCCCCATCGAGAGGAACCAATATACCCTGCCAGAGGTATAGAGGCATGCTGGTGTGATCACTAAAATGATTCCCACAGAGGGGATGTACAACCTACGTGGCTAGTAGTTCTGGGACTATATGGGTAGGTTGAACCCTAGTTCAACTCGGTATTATGCTACTCCCAATAGATTTCAGTGATTAACACATTATGACTGAATTTATGTAATACTGGATAGCTCAAAACTGAATATGCAAAACTGAAAATGCAACAATTAATCTGATAATGATGCATTCATAAACTGAGGCATGTATAACTGAATAACTGGAATATCAACAGCTAAGAACCCAATAATTCTAACATTCAAGAAACCCTAGGTTTAGTCATGATAAGGGAATCAAGAAATTGACTGAAAACTAGGGACCTAATGGGTGAAAGAAACTCACTAGTGAAATCCCACATACTTGGTGACGAATTTCACGGAGAAATCCTTTGATTTCTGGGCTAGAACTGAAGAAAACTTGTTTCGTTCTTGAACTAGGGTTCTTGAACTTTTTTTCCTATCTTGCCTCTAATTTTTCTAAGTTTGATTAATGACTTGACTTAGGTAAGTTCTAGTTATGTTTCTAGGCTTAAACTGACTAAAACCTCATGATTTAGGGTCTAAACGACGTATGTTAGGGGTTAAACGAAATAGAAAAAGATCAAAAGACCTCTGACTTAACTGCTGTCGGAGTGATCGATGGATTGGACTGACGGGCCGTCATTCAATCAATGGTCCGTAGATTGGGTCCGTAAGTCAAGCCTGCTCGATAGGACTTAACTAAAACGAGCATAACTTTTTACTCGGGGGTCGGATTTTAGCAAACTCAGTGGCATTGGAAAGAGGATTCAATTATCTATCAAATCATAGGTCATAGGACAAATAATTTCTTTTGTGCAAGAGTTATGACCATTTGAAGTTGACCCCATTAACAATTTTCATCTAATTGACTGCTGACCTTCATCTACGGTCAGACCTACAAACTGTGGATTGAACGACGGTCCGTGCTAGTCGATCGTAGTTTGTGTCAGAGGCTGGGTAAAGGATTCTTGATCTACGGACACAAACCGCGGACCGTGGTCTGACCTACGGACCGTGAGTCTGTCTGTGGGTCGAGACTTAGCCAATTTTCTGAGCTGAGTTTTGGGAGGGGCTGCAGTGGTGAACCACGGACCACCAGCACGGACCGTGGTCTGACTTACGGTTCGTGGATGGTAACCGTGGGTTGCACCTGCAACTTCTCAAAGTCTGCATTTTGGTCTATCTAGGATACGGGGTGTTACACTCTATGTCGAGGATTATTTTTTTTAATGTTTTTTATTTAGATTTTTCTTTAGTCATCATAGCCCCACTATTGGTATCCGATCCTATAGAATTACCTATTAAATGATTAAACCTTTATTGTATTTTGAAGAAAAAAACCTTGGTAACCATATTTAAGGTAATCAGATTAAATAAAGACCTACAATAAAAAATCATAGAACGTATCATTAATGATATGTATGAAGAAGAATTTTTAATGGAATTTATAATCTTGGTTATGAAGAAATAATGGGTAATATTATGGACACATCTGATTATTACTATTCAAAATTAAAAAAATGAACTTAAAAGAGCTATAGATATATTAAATGACTTACTAGAAAGTCATAAGCAATTATCCTTAAGACTTTATTAATAGAAATAGAAATAAAATATATTAAAGAAAATCTTCATGGAAGAATAACAAATCTAATAGAAAAAACAGAAAAACTTGACAAAAGAATAAGTCAAAAATACATAAATGAACTCTTAGCAAAAAAATTTGCTACCAAAAGTCCATATCAAAAAGGTAGTCTCGATGAAAAACTTATTCAACAATTTTTGAAAAAACAAAAAATCAAGAACTAGAACAATCTAGTAAAGAGAATCTAGAAGAAAATAGTTTAGAACAAGTTGAAAAAGGTGAAAACCTTGAACAAAAAAATGAATGAACTAGATGAACTAGTTTATGCAATGGAAGACCTTGATCTTTCAGATAAAAAACTAAAGGTTCTTATGAATAAAGGTAACACCGGAGGACCCCAAGGGAACTTCGTTAAAGGGGAAGGATCAAACACCCTAAAAAAGAACAAGAACCAGAATACAATTCTGAAAGAAATTTTGCACCTAAGGCAAAAAGAAATAAAGATTTTATGAATCAATATCATAATAATAATAAATCAAAATACATGCCAAACAGACTCTCAACAGCAGATGTAGGAACAACTCAATTTTTAGATCTAAATTGCAAAAGAGAACCAGAATTAGATCTAGACATATGGGCATAAAATATATTTCTTTTCTTCCTATTAGGAAAAGGAGTAAATTACACAGATGAAGAAAAATATATCATTGCAATAAATACTTTCATGGGAAAATTAAGCAATTGGTATACCCGATTATCGGATGATGTGAAGGGAATCGTCAAAAATCAGACGATAGAAGGATTTTAAATATCAATTCAAGAAGGTATAAGAAACCTAGTACAATATATAGGAAATGAATTCTTAGGTGGTGAAGGAAGTGGAGTTCAAAATAGAGAAAAATTGCGAACAATCGCAAAAGAACAATTGGAAAAATTGCAAATATGCAAAATGAGTAATATTCAAGAATACACTTGTGAATTCGAAGAATATTTTTACAAAATATTTGACACCAGCAAAGAAATGTTGCCATAAATGGAAAAATATTATCGAAAATTGCCAAATACTTCAGAGAAGAATACGAAAAGGAAAACAAAGAAGGAGATACTCTTGGGCAAAGGATATCTTTTATAAATAATAGACTTGGTCAACTATGTATGGCGCATAACATGCAAAGAAAAACCAAAAGAATCAATACTCAAATCTATTGCTTAGATACAAATGCAGCAACCCAATGGGGATGTAATGATAAACCTTATAAGAAAATAAGAAAGCTTAATCAAAAGGAAGAATATTTCCAAACAAAATTATATACCTAAAAGAAGTTATTCTAAAAAGAAGAATAACTTTAATAGAACAACAGAAAAATGTAAATGCTACAACTGTGGCGAGGAAGGACATAAAAGTTACGAATCTAACAAGAAAAGAGTAAAAATATCAAAAATTCATAGATTAAAAATTGATTCAGATTTAGAATCTATAATGTCAATAAAAAGTGAGAACTTTTATGAAGAGCTCTTTGAAGAATACTCATCCAGTTCAGAAGAATCAGAATAGATAAGTAAGGAAATACAAAAAGAAGAGGACGATTCAGTTCAAATTTTAGAAGCTGAAGAAGATCATAGGGGTTACGCCCTAAAAGCAACTTTTTATGGAGAATTATTCAAGAAAATCTAAGGATTACAATTAAATTTCAAAACTGAAGATAATATATTGAATAAAATGCAAAGATTGTTTGCAAGACAAAAAAATTTCCTATCATGAATATCAGGAAGTAGAAAAGGTAATAGAAATTACCCAAACAATAGTAAGACATAAATTAAACCTGTTAACTAAACCAATGATCGAGCAGATCCTTAGAAAAATTTCTGAGAGAAAAAGGAAAAAAATGAATTATGTACATTTAGGAGGAATTCAAATATTAGTCAAATCGACTTTTAAAGAAGGGATAAATTTCCCTATTGTCATCAACCTTTCAGATGAAAGATTCATTAATGATAGAGAAGGAAATCTTGGCATAATTGAAGGCAACTTAACCTATACAAAAAATTTATTTACATATTATCCAAAGTACTATATTTAGCTGAAAGATGCAGATTTTAATGATGCATTAATCTTACATTTTCAGGTTAAAATAAACGACCTATTCAAACCAGGTAACCACATTATGAGCATTTATTATCAAGCTTTGTATACGGTTACAAACTCCAATTATGGTAGTGTATACAAAAACAAAAAAATGATCGAAATAGATCGAGAATGCATAGGAATTGCAAGAATTTTTGAAGCAGAAATTCAACAAGCAATAATTTCAGAAGAATATAAAATCCATTTTGGAAAAATAAAAGAAATAGGAAGTCCCAGTAATAATTCGAAACTTTCATTAGAATATGGAAGAAATCTATAAAGAAAAGTATATCCAATAGATACTCTAAAAAAATGCTTGAAGTTACTAACATTACTAGAATTTCAAGAAGAATCTTTAATGGAGTTGAATGGAAAAAACAAGAAATCTTGTTACAATTAGGTGATACGGCAAACCATGTCAGAGGTATTGTATTGGATGGACTACCAATATATGAAAGTACCCTTATATCTACAAAACCTTTGAAGCAAATAATTTTAGTTGTATAAATATGGTAGATTTACCAATACAGTTAGATACAATAAGGATAACAGTTCCTTGTTATAGTACAAATCACGAAAGTGATCACAACCTAATATTAGGAAATATGTTCCTTAATAATTTAAATGACTATAGTATAGGAAATATGGAGTAGAAATAAGCTACAAAAATGAAACTTGTTTTTTATCAACAATCTAAATAGCCCAAAGAAACATCTTTCCGGGTATCAGTTTTTATAGAAATAACTTTCTATGATACTAAATTGACAACCAGTTGTCAAATTGACAATGGATTAGAAGCTAGTTTAGCAACATACCTTTTTACTAAAATACTGGGATGTCAATAAAAACAACAAATCGATGATCGGTATTACAGGTGTCAAAGAAAGACTATCACAGTCAAGAAAAGGTAGAAATAATTTTAGGATAAAAAATTATTTCTATAAATAAAATATTCGCCTATGATAAACTAGAAATTGAGTTGTTGTTCTTGCGGACATTTTATCAAAGTCCCAAGAAAACAAAAATCCATATACTCTTGAAAAGGAAAATGGAAATTATAAGAGAAGGTATTTAGAGAATCTAAAGAAAATCTCTTGTAAATGTCTTAATCTAGAACATATTAAAGAAAATCTACAAATATCCTATGGTGAAAATCCCTTAGAAAAATGGGGAAAAAATTAAGAAAGAGCAACTTTAATACTCAAAGACCCTAGTGTCATCATTAGAGTAAAACTGATGCTCTATAATGAAGAAGATAAAATTGAGTTTAAGACTCAACTTAAGGAATTAATCAATCTAAAACTCATTAGGATGAGTAAAAGCCCTTACAACAGCCCAGCGTTTATGGTAAGAAACCATGCTGAGATAAAAAGAGGAAAAGCTCGAATGGTAATAAACTATAAAGAGCTAAATAAAAATTGTATATCTGATGGATATTTTATCCCAAATAAAAACAATCTTATAAACCTTGCCAAAGGAAAAAATTATTTTTTTCAAAATTTGACTGTAAAAGTGGATTTTGGCAAATAGAATTAGCAGAGAAATCTATCCCATTAACAGCATTTTGTACACCTAATGGACACTACGAATGGTTGGTTACGTTGTTCGGATTGAAAAATGCCCCTCAAATCTTTCAAAGAAAGATGGACAAAATATTTTCCAAAAAGGAATTCTTAATCGTCTATATAGATGATATTCTAATATGTTTTAACACATATAAAGAACATTTAACACATCTGAAAGAATTTTCAGAAATATGTTTGAAAAATGGAATCATTCTAAGCCAGAAAAGCGCAGAAATAAACAAGAATGAAATAAAATTCTTAGGAATGATTATTTCAAAAAATGGAATAGAATTACAGGTCCACATCTCAAAAAAGATTGTAGAATTTCCTGACAAATTAACTACTAGACAGGAGATACAGCGATTTTTAGGATGTCTTAATTATGCAGGAGATTTTATTTTGGATCTAGCAAAGAAAAGGAATATCTTGCAAAAATTAATAAGGAAATCCAACAGGCTTGGATGGACTGAAGAACACACTCAGTGCATTAAGCAATTAAAAGAAGAATGCTCTAAGTTACCAAAACTTAGATTACCAGAAGAAACAGATAATTTAGTTTTACAAACAAATGCCTCAGATTATCATTGGGGAGCATTATTACAAACTGATTTGAATGATATCTGCAGGTACACAAGTGGTACTTTTAATGAAGCAAAAACAAAATATTCCACAAATGAAAAGGAATTATTAGCTATTGTTAGAGGAATTAGGAAATTTTCAGCTTTACTTTTACCAAAACAATTTATTATTAGAACTGATAACATGCAGGTATCAGGATTAATTTCAAACAAACTTCCATCAGACCCGTAATATAGGAGATTGCATAGGTGGCAGGTTTTGTTATCATTCTACTCTTTTAAGATAGAACATATTAAAGGAGTTGACAATTCTCTTGCAGATTTTCTCTCAAGAAACGTCCAATATGGACAATCAAACACAGATTCTAGTTAACAAAATAGTTGAAAAAATGCAACTTGTGGAAAGGTCCATCGATGACAAAAGCCACAAACTATTCAACATCAGGGATGAATTAGCCAGCTTGTCCGAACAAGCAAGAAAAATGCAGTATGAAATCAATCAACACAGCAATGATCAGGCTGAAAACATGAATGAATTTCTTTTGCTATGTGAACATCTGGACACATGTCCAAAAAGGAATTCAAATCCTGAAGGGAATATTACTCCAAATAAAGTGGCAGGAGATGTCCCACTAGAACCTAGTGCGAAAAACATCTCATCGGTAAGCATGAATATGCCGAAACCTGAGTCTAAGGACAAAGGTAAAAGCCAAGCAATTCAAAAAGATGCCAATTCTTCGAAAGAAGAAAAGAGCACATCCTTAACGAAAGTTGAATAAATTATCTCTGGGAAACCAGAAGGTAGTTCTAACAAAGTTCCATCAGAAACAAAAGTTTTTCCATCTTTTCAGGTTGGAAAGCAAAATCCAAAGGAACAAGAATATCTTGCATTTACAAGATATATTTACAACCTCCCTGAACAAAGCGGAGAAATATTAGGAGTCTTAGGGACAACTAGCTTGTTTCCAAGAATTTCAATATTTTCAAACGGATCACCGGGCTTTGCAACTCAACTATTTGAATTTGGATACTTAGACCGAGTTTACACTAAACCGGACCTACAGGAAATATCCAAGTTACCAGAACAACTGAGAAATTCAGTAAAAACCTATGCACAAGGAGAAGGAGTCTAGTGTAGATTCTTTAGCATTAGCATGGAAAGCAAGGACTTGCAACTATATTTTTCAACGATTAATTATATCACGGTGAAAAAATTAAAAGATTTTAACATCAAAGCAACAGGTGTTGATAAGAAACTCCCACACCTAAATAAAAAATGGATCCAAACAAAATGAGCTTTGGGAATTAAAGCCTTAGATTTTATCCTCAAACGTTTTTACAACAAAGATTACAAAGTCTTAGACCATGATCATGATTTGGTCTTGATGACTAAAGGAAAATCTAAATCGAAAACATTAAAGGAAAAAATCCTCGACATAGAGCTTCACAGGTTGGAAGCAACGGAGGAAACATGGAAGCTTGCATGCAAGTTTTTAGACCACAAACATTCAGTGCTGGAAGAAGGATCTGAGTAAAGCCACAGCTGGGACCAAACAGCTGTAAAAACAAAAGATGTAGACGGTCAAATAAAGACAAAGTAAAAGATGTAAGCATTTACGTCATGAAGAAAGAGACAAAAGGGAATCTTATCTCTTTATCTCTTCTCAACTTTATCTCTTTAGTCAAAAAAGAGATATCACATCCGGTCGGCCATCAACATCTTTACAACGATGATTGAAGGACGAAAGAAGAATTATCAACGTTTTGAGGGAAGTCCCTGCAAAACAAAAAATGTAATAATTAGTCCCTGCTTATATCTATAAAAGGAGATAGAAATCCCACTGAGAAGGTAGACTGAGTTTTCTCCAAAAACACCATTAGAGAAAAATGTTAGGTACCTTAAGGAGTGAGTAGAAACTTCTCCCATCAGGAAAAAGTATTTTTATGTCTTAGTATTATGTAAAAATATGTATGGTTTGTAAGTAAAGGTAATATTATGAAATAAAGAGTCTCATTTCTATACCTCTCTTCTCTAAAATTCCAAGGAAAGTTTTAAGTGAAGGTTGCGATCTTCCGCCTGAAGGAGGAACAGTAGGGAAGTAGCCGGTAGACTGCGGTCGTGGAGGCGAAAAATTGTTCATGGCCTGAAAGGAGAACTACTGTGGTCGTGGCGGCGAAAAACTGTTCATGGCCTGAAAGGAGAACTGATGCGGTAGTGATAGGAACTATGCAACGATGGAACAGGAAAAAGGTATAAACGCAAAACTCGGTATTTTATAATTATTATCTTTAAAAACAAATTATATTCATATTTTTACTATATACAGAGAACTAGAAATACTTAGTACCTATAGGGAAATAAAACATCATGATTATCATGTTTGTATACTCCATTACATGCATATTAGCATAAGATGAAGCATATTCAATATCACCTACACTTTGTAAGAAAAAGAGCATGGAAACATCGCATAACTCTATACAACCTAGATAAATCTATACATAATCTAGAAAAGGCATATTTATCGGTAAGCCAAAGATCTATAAATTCATAGTAGCCCTCCATGAGGTAAAAATGATCAGAATACAAGAGTATTTTGAATAAAAAAATGCCAAAGGTATTTTAAAAATGAATCTCCTTTATACAGCATAATGCAGACAAAATTCCGCAACCATGTAGATACATCATAGCCCCCCTATTGGTATATATATATATATATATATATTTCCAGTAAGATAAGTAGATTTTCTTACATTATATTATATATATAAATAGAGTAACATTGTTGGACATGATAATTATAAACTAAACAATTCCACCACTCAAATTCCATGAGAATAAATAAATATATATAATTCCAACGTTGATAGAGAAGTGTAAGTTCTTGATTGTAATAAGAATAAGAGTTTGTTTGGTATTAATGCTAAAAATTGCTTACTTTTATAAATACTTTTTAAAAATAACTTTTCAGAAAAGTATTTTTTTTAAAAATAATTTGTGTTTGATTAATTAATTCAAAAAGTGCTATTGATACGTGGAATGTGTTTGACTAATTTATTTTAAAAAAATACTTTTGAGAATCAAATTACGAAAAAGGACAAATGTCAATGCACTTTTAATATTAAAATTATTTTAAATATCGATTATAAATTTTTAATTAAATTAAAATGTACATATTCAAATTTTCAATCAATATTATACATAGATGAATAAAAAAATAAATTAAATATTAATATAATATTAACATGATGATTTAAATATATTTAAAAATATCAAGCAACATAACTTTAAAAATCATTTCACCAATTAAATCACAACATACAAAAAATTCATCACAAAAATAAATAAATATAGGAGATATAGTGGTATATATATATATATATATATTGCAAAGATATTTTGGTCTAATAATAAATAATTTTCTGATTCTGCTTTTTTTAAGAAATAAAATATTTTAGCTTCGTCTCAACAACAGAAAAACTGCTTCTACTTTTATCAAAAAATAGTTTTATCGATTAGCCAAACACATAATTCTTTTTCAAAATAAATATATTTTTTTACTCAAAATAAATGCTTTTAGCCTTGCAACAACAATGTCAAACATGCTCTAAATATAATTCTAAAGTTAGGGAATTTTTTCCCTATATATGTACCAAAATTTGGAGTTGTTTTCCTATCATTTAATTCTTTTAAAAGTTTCTTGAATTCCCCCCTTCACCAAAAAAGACAAAAAAAAAGATGTCAATGAACATGAAATACAAAGAGATAATTTCATCCCTCCCTAGAAGAGAAGTATCTCAAAATTTTAGTTCTTTTGATTACTACCAATACAAAGGCTTTTGGTTCCCTTTAGCCTTTTTGGAATCAATTTTATATATGGAAGAAAATTTCAAAGCACAAACTTCTAATATTTTTCTTTGTGGTGCTCTTAAAAACAGGCACCACTTGGCTTAAATCTTTGGTCTTTTCTATTATGACAAGACATCATTTTGATGACTCTAAAAATCCTATACTCACAAAACTTCCTCATGATTGTATACCAATTTTAGAAATTGATTGTGACATCAATTTTACTTCTCTTGATGATACTAAGTTTCCATTATTAGGCACACATCTTCCATACACTTGTTTGCCACAATCTATAATAGATTCAAAGTGTAAGATCATTTAAATATGTAGAGAACCAAAAGACACATTTGGCAAGTAAGGATCATCAACGAATGAATGAAATTTTCTTTTTAAAATATGAGGACTTGAGGAATGATACGTTGAGTTATGTGAAGAAATTGGCAGAGTTTATGGGGAAACCATTTTCTAAAGAGGAAGAGGATCAATTTGTACCTGAAAAAATAGTGGCAACTTGTGAATTTGGAAATTTGAGCAATTTAAAGGTGAATAAGAGTGGATTGCATAATCCAAAACCTGGGATAAAAGTTAATAATAATGCGTTTTTTCGTAAAGGGGAGATTGGAGATTGAAAGAATCTTTTGAGTGAAGATATGGCAAAATCAATTGACAACATAACCAAGGGAAAATTTCAATATTTGGGATTGAGTTTTTGAACTTTACAACATTAATATTACTTTTACTTCATTCAAATTTATCATGTAATTTTTTATTTTTTTTTCTTCTTGGGGTTCTATTATGTCATTTCATTGATGTGTGTATTTTATTATGGTTTGCAATTAATTAAAATGTTTTTTCTGCACCAATCTCCTAAGTTGGTTGACCAATTTTTCATTGTTGTATGAAATTAATGTTATAATATACATATTTTTTATTACTATACATAGAGGAAATTCGAGAGGGGATTATAGGTGGAAAATGGAAATCTAATTCTTACTAACCATATGGAAGTTATTTATAAATATTTTTACCTCAAATACAAATACACAAGGAACCTGAAGTCTTTGACAACAATTTAAGAATGTTTCTAACCTTAGCTTGAAAAAAAATTACAATTCTAAAAAAATTTTGAACCTCAACAGTGTTTTTAAGAAATCAATTAATTCACATTACTTTGACATTTTTTCCCAAAGACAAAAATATTTATTCACACCAAAATAATTGCACACACAATATTCCATATCTCTAAAACTTCAAAACTAATTTAACAAGTACATTTTATTTATCATTACTAATTCCTTGTTAACCACCAATTCATTTTCCATCATATTCTGACATCTTTTTAGTGTTTTTATTTGTCATTTTTTTAGAATTATATAAAATTAAAAATACTTAGCATTTAAACAAAAATAAGACTTGTACAATAAGCAATAGCTTGATTATGTGTTGTCTCCATTTAATATATGATCTCACTTCTACCTGCTTGATTCCTAGGGTTAGGAAAAAACTTTCCCTATGCAATGAAATTGAGATTCTCATGACTCTTTTCCCTGTGTTGCTAAGCCTTATATTGCATTAAAAATAACTTTTAGCAGCAATAAATATATACATTAACAAAAAGTGTTAAAATCTTTATTGACATTAGTTAATTGTTATTGGATCAATTATTGCTATAGTCTTTAGAGACATTTACAAAGAGTGCTAGTTACCGCGAAATATACATATTTAGCAGCAATTAAACTATATATTACCACTAAAGATAATTTTTTATGTAATATTATTAGGACTTTGATTCCCTTTGATTTCTTTTCCTTAATTATTTTTATATATCAACCTCTATCAAAGTGATTAGTACATTTATTCCGTCTCTACAAGGAGGAACGTACATTGTTTTAGTGAAAAGATTGTTCAATTACTGCTAGATATTACCATAGTATATAATAGATGTAGAAGCAGTGGTTCAGTGAATAGAACAAAGTGGCAATCAGGTAAATAGTTTGGGTTGTGAGTTCAATCATGATAAATATTTGAAAAAAATACCTAAATACACATCTTATTTACCATAATCTCTAAAATTCTTTACCATTTAAAAAAAAATTGAAAATTTTCTCTCGGATACATCACTTCCTCTCGCTGATACATCTCTATCTGCCTCTCGGATACATCCCTCCTCTCTCTGATACATTCCTATTCTATGTATGCGGATGTCATATCCCCTCACAGATACATCTCTCCCCTCTCGGATACATCCCTCCCCTCTCGGATTCATCCCTCTCCGATGTATTTGGATGTCTGCTGATGTATCCAGAAGTCTAGTGATGCATTCGGAAGTCCAATGATGTATCCGAATTCCATAAATTTTAAGGGATTATTGTAATTTGGAAAATAGTAGGGAACTAATGTAATTAGCACTTAACACTATGTGATTTATGTAAATTATATTAAATATATTGGGTTGGGTCCAGTGTTTTCAAAAACGTTTTTGGGGCAAGTCTTGGGGCGGGATGTACCAAAAACGCTCCGGCGAGTAAATTAAAGACGTAGATCCATAAGGCATAAGTCCTAAAATTTGAGGTGTAAGCCCCGAGCATAAAAACGTAAATTCTAAGTGTAAAAATGTAAGTCCTGGGCGTAAAAACATACTCCCAGGGTTTTTTAGTTTATTTTTTGAATCTTTTTTGCTTTAAATCATATATTTTTATTACTGGTGTTATGATATTTCTCAAATAGTAATTATAATACTTTTTTCTTCATTATTGATTATTAATACTTATCTCAAATAAAAATCTTAATATAATTTCTATATATCATAAGTTATTTATAAAAAATTATTTGTTAAATCATTGAAATGTTTACTTTTGCTTATTTTATTAGTAATAAAACTATAGAATTGAATATGCATGAGACTACACCCTGTAGATCCATTGGACTTATGCCCCGTGTCTCGGGGCTTACGCCTCACTCCGTGCTGTATAAAAAGTTTCGCCTCACGCCCCTGCCTTTTAAAACACTGGTTGGATCCAATTTGGGTAAATACTTTGCCTAATAGGTCCAATTTATGTAGTTTTTCCTAAAAAATTATGTTATTTGATTGGGGGTACAAGAATTAAATCAACTAATATTCGATATAGAATTTGTATTTGTATATTTAAAATAAAATTCACATTATTAAGAAACTATATAAAAATTCTATAAATCATAATAATTAACTATTTAAAAGATTTAGAAAATATTTGAAAAGATCGTGATCCAAAATTAATTATTTTTAGACTCTTCAACTAATAATTGGAACATATAAATTGAAAAATCATTGATATGGATTACTTTCATGATTGGATCCTATGCGGTTCAATTCTAAATTAGTTGACCTTGAATATAAATATCAAACTTCGAATAAAAAATAGATGGGTTAAGAAAATGCGCGCAACTCGTTTATTTATAAATAATTTAAATAAATTGGGCAATTGGGATAGGAAGATCAAATCATATCCACATTATAAATATAATGATGCTAATTTTTAATAAAATAATTTTTATTTAATGTGGTTAATTTATTAATTAATTATTTGACATGTGCAAGAAGCGTTGACTTCACATGAAGGAATTTTGATTCCCTTTGTCTTATTTTTTTTTTACTTGTCCAATTTTGATCTTTTTATTTGTTAGTGTTGACAAAACAAAAAAAGACAGTATTTTTATTTATTATACCTTCAATTTATTTTGAAAGTTAATGTTTTTGAAATTTATTAGATAGAACCTCTTTAATGAATAAATTTATTTTGAAATTCTATCTATTGATATGGGTAAAATGATAAACTCACTATATCAATTTCTACCTTTGTCCAATTTTAATTGTTATAGTTTCTCTTTTTGGACTCAAACGATAATAATTTTGAATAACATTTTATGATGTATTTTTTTTATCATATTGATATGCCAAAAATTGGAATTTATAGTACTTTTATATAGTTTTTGAATATCTATCGTTTTTGTTTAAAATATCGAATCAATGTAATTTAATTTAACTTTGGAAAATAGTCAAATCCACTTTCGAAAAGCGAAACATAACAATTAAAAATGGATAAAGGGAATATTATTTTCTTAAATAATGTGTCAAGTTAAAAATGGATAAATGAATAGAAACGGAAAGAGTATTAATTAATGAAAGATCACGCTTTCACACGTTATGTCATAGACATAATTTTGATACAATTAAAATGTACATGTTTAGAATTTTCATAAAGATTCTATAGACTATAATAGTTAACAATTATATATAGTTTTAAAAAATGATCTAAAAAATTGTTTTTAAATTCTCAAATAATAACCAGGTCATATAAATCAAATCATATCCACATCAATGATGCAAATTTTAATAAAGTATTTACATGTAATGTTGTTAATTAATTAGTTAATTAATTAATTATATGATCGATGTGCAAGAAGAGTTGACTTCATGCACAAGATATTCTCCTACCGAAAAGAATATTGTTGGTACATGTGGAAAATTGTTATGATCTAAACTATTGAGTCGTGTGGACACCTACTTTATTTTTTAAATAGGAGAATTTTTACTATTTATGGAATTTAAATTAAACTCGAATCATCACTTATTTAATTAAGAATATAGCTATAATGTATCAACTTAGTACATTATATGATCTTTGAAAAACATTCGAATTTCTGTTTAGAAACTAGTCTAAATAGGTAAAAAAATAAAAATAAGAGAGCATAACATTCTTGTTTTTTTTTTTTTCATAATTATGTATTCGATATTTGTATCGTAATTTGATGAAATTTGAATCCACACATTGCTGAAAACACTTTTTTTGGGTAGACCTCTAATAGGATTTTTTTTTTAAAAATTCCTAGAAGTAAATATCTGATATCCCTGATTAAAAGTGTAAAAATTCAAATTATTCCATCACAATTCATACTATTTCTCGATATAATTAATTCTTTTTCCGAATATTAGATTACTTATTGATAACCATTTAAAAAAATAATTAAATCCATTAGCAAAATTGTGAACCCTTAATGTGAGGGGTTAGGCTTGACTCTGACTATGTCAATTCATTAAAAACAAAAGGCATTGGTTACTAATTATAATCAATTTAAATAATATCTTCTATTAATAAATTGGGAGTCCATATAGATTTCCTTTTTCTGTTGTAAATGAAAAATAATTATTCAAAAATTGAGATAAATAAAATTATTAAATAATTTCTATCTTCCTCGACGTTGCTGAATCTTTTATTGGACACTATAATTAAGTCCTTATGAATATTTAGTTATGAAAAACTCTTAATTTTAATTTTATTCCATGTTAATTGTTATTTTCACAATGAAGTTGATTTATTTTTTTATAAAAGGAATGAAATAGCATTAGTGGTAGCTGAAAGGTGAGGTGAGTCCATTCTATTTTTCGGCAACTTAAATCCGGCAAAGTGTTGAAGAAGAAGAAAGAAACGAAAAAAATAAAATTTAATAAAACACATTAGAGTAAAAAGTAGCATTAAAACATTTAGAAAATTAAAAAGTTAATATGAAAAAGGGAATTCTTTTAAAATTTAAGTTTTAATAAAAAAAATTGTCTTTCACTCTCTTTGAGAAAGTGAACTACACTTTCTTTGCCACCTCAGCATTATGGAGCAAATAATTTAGCTTTAAAATAGTTTAAGGGGGTGATAGGACACCCGTGAAGTTGGAGTGTGTAGTTGAGATTTTGGATATAGATTGTGGGGGTTTTAGATCATTTTCTCTTATTAGTTGATTAAGATCACGAAAGGGAAAAAACAAACTAAATATCTCAGCAATAATAATAACTTACTTTGTATAATTCTCAAATAATATCTATCTCTGTCCAATTTTAATTGTTATAGTTTTCCTTTTTGGAGTCAAACTATCATAATTTTGACTTACATTTTATGATGTATTTTCCATCATATTAATTGGAATTTATAGTACTTTTTATATAGATTTTGAATACCTATTTTTTTGTTTGTTTAAAATATCGAATTAATGTAATTTAATTTAACTTTGGAAAATAGTCAAATCGACTTTCGAAAAGCGAAACATAACAATTAAAAGTGGATAAAGGGAATATCATTTTCTTAATAAATGTGTCAAGTTAAAAATGGATAAATAAATAGAAACGGAAAGTGTAACGACCCATTTGGTCGTTTTGAGTACTAGAGCTTTTTATTTCATAAAATACCTTCCGATAGATTTTAAATGGGTGTTTTGGACTATTCGTAATTATAAGTATGATATTAGTGGGGTACTTTTAATAATTTATTTAGTTGGAGGTTAAAGAAAATTTATAGTGGGTAACTTTTACCAATTTATAATTGGTCTTATATAATAATTAGAGAGTAAATATTCTGTAGAAGGAATAAGGGTTTGAGGCGAGTAAAACGGCGATAGCATCAGGTAAGTTTTCACAAACTCTGCGTGCGTTTATATGTTGGATTTGATAAATACATTAAGACGTCATATTATGTATATTGTTGGATATAGAGAGAATGATTGATTAGAGCTGAAATTTTGGGTTCTTAAAGGCTAAACGACAATTCCTATTTGCTATGTCTTTTAAATTGGATGATTTTGGAATAAGTTTTTGGGTGGGTAATTAATAAGTAATGATGACTATTGGGGAATGCTAATTGGCAGTATATGATAGATTTAGGGGTTAGAATACATGGTCGTTCAAGTTACTGGTGGTAACGTGGTGGTCCTTATTTTATTGTATTGTTATAGGATTATTATTATGGCTATATAGGGATGACATTGAATAGTTAAAGGTGCATGTGATTGGAAAGTGGAGATCAAACAATTATGAGGAGAAAGTAAGGTTGTACAATGACTGTTAATCGAATTTAAGTTCTGGACGTTGTTGTTAGTCTGCCACTGGTTTCGTAACCAGTGGCTTCCCCTTTATATATTAAAATATGTTGTTCTCACTTATAGACTATATTTTGAATATATTGAGATAGGTAATTAAATATTAATTGTATTGAATTTAGTTAAATTCCACTAAAGTTATGCTAATTGGAGGGGTTAAGATTTACCCTTAGGTTTGAACTTTAGGAAATTGATTATAGAATTAGGTGAGTTTTTGGGTCTAGGCTAGACATAGAATAATATGAGTGTTTATAGACTCGTTAACTTACAAATTACGTGCATATACTTGATAGATTGAAAAGGTTCGGAGGCATTGAGGAAAGGAATTAAAACATTGGAGAAGTAGTTTGCTTGACTTCGATTCTTCGGTGGAGGTAGGTTATGGTTTATTCAATTTCGATAGTTAGACTCTTAATAATGACTGATATGTATTGAGTGATATTATGAAGTTCTATATGTACTTGATTGTGTGGTCACGTTCCGACACAAAATAATTGGATCGGAGTGTCACGTTCCGACACGGTATTATTGGATCGGAGTGTCACGTTCCAACACGGTATAATTAGATCGGAGTGTCACATTCCGACACGGTATAATTGGATCGGAGTGTCACGTTCCGACACGGCATTATTGGATCGAAATGTCATGTTCCGACACGGTATAATTGGATTGGAGTGTCAAGTTCCGACATGGTATAATTGGATCGGAGTGTCACGTTCCGACACAGTATTATTGGATCGGAGTGTCACGTTCCGACACGGTTTAATTGGATCGGAGTGTCACGTTCCGACACGGTATTATTGGATCGGAGTGTCACGTTCTGACACGGTATAATTGGATCGGAGTGTCACATTCTGACACGGTATAATTGGATCGGAGTGTCACGTTCCGACACGGCATTATTGGATCGGAGTGTCACGTTCCGACACGGTATAATTGGATTGGAGTGTCACGTTCCGACATGGTATAATTGGATCGGAGTGTCACGTTCCGACACAGTATTATTGGATCGGAGTGTCACATTCTGACACGGTATAATTGGATTAGAGTGTCACGTTCCGACACAGTATAATTGGATCGGAGTGTCACGTTCCGACACGATAACATTAAAGAAAAAAGATATTAAATTAACTTAATATACTCAATTTCAAAGAACCCATTTCCCAAATGAGTGTGGTGTGGAGGCATGAGACCTCATATGTGTGCTTGCTATTGTGATTGATTGTGTACTTACTTTAGTGTTGTTGTCACTGGTTCATGTGTTTGTTGCTTGCCACCTGCTAAGTGTCATAGTTGATTTTATACTATTATTCATTACATATTAGTTTCTATTTTGGGTTGGCCGATGATATCTATTCAGTACATGTTGCCCTGTACTGAGCCCTACTTGTGTTTTTCTTTGTTTTCTTTTTGTGGAGTACAGTGAGTGTATCAATGATTTCGACTCGCCCTCAGCTGTAGCTAGTCTCCAGCACATCAGGTTCCAGGGTGAGCTATTCATTCTAGCTCGTGTTGGATTCTCTTGGTCATGGCATGATGTCCTTAGTTTTTGGACATAACCTATTTTATTCATTTATTTTGATGTCTTTAATACTCTTAGACTTAGTATTTGAAGATTAGATGTCCTTGATGTGATGACTTTCAGATTTTGGGGATAATAAGTGTTAGAATTTAGAGGTTTATTTGATTGGTTACTTTAATAAGTTTTGAGCTTCCACATTATTATTGTTATAATTCGTAGTTGAATTATTGATATATATTGGGGTTTGGATTTCTTGGTTCGCCCACTTAGGAGGTTAAGTGTGGGTGCCACTCACGATTCATTTTGAGTCGTGACAGAAAGAGTATTAATTAATGAAAGATCACGCGAACACGTTATGTTATTTAATTAAAAAAAATTGCCTTTCACTCTCTTTGAGAAAGTGAACTACACTTTCTTTGCCACCTCAGCATTTGGGAGCAAATAATTTAGCTTTAAAATAGTTTAAGGGGTGATAGGACACTCAGGAAGTTGGAGTGTGTAGTTGAGATTTTGGATATAGATTGGGGGGGGGGGGGTTAGATCATTTTCTCTTACTAGTTGATTAAGATCACGAGTTCAGGGAAAAAACAAACTAAATATCTCAACAATAATAATAACATACTCTGTATAATTCTCAAATAACATCTACCTCTGTCCAATTTTAATTGTTATAGTTTCCCCTTTTGGAGTCAAACGATCATAATTTTGACTAACATTTTATGATGTATTTTTCATCATATTAATTGGAATTTATAGTACCTTTTATATAGATTTTGAATATCTATATTTTTGTTTGTTTAAAATATCGAATTAATGTAATTTAATTTAACTATGGAAAATAGTTATATCGACTTTCAAAAAGCGAAACATAACAATTAAAAGTGGATAAAG
>JAJOOO010015538.1:0-33320 GCA_029582685.1 Solanum piurae | reverse complement strand
ACTTGGGGAACAACTAATGAAGGTATTATCATTAAAATGTTAGCTCAAATCAACACTTATAAATATAACAATATAACGACACACACTACCAAATCATCTTGATCACCTCGAGATCCAAACCAAAGGTCATTCTAAACTAAACTTGGTATTCTGGAGTAAATGTGTGCTAGAAATAGTAATGTCCATCTTCCACTCTCCCTCATATTTGAGGTGCTACACATAGTAAAGTCCATGTTCCTGTCAATATGCCCCCTCAGATAGATATAACAAAATATTAAGAGACTACACAAGGGATCGAGAAGATCTCATTAGTGCGCATAACTTTATTTTATTCGAAAAGATGCATTCTTGTTTTTGTCCACCTAAATCCTAAATTGAGAAAAAATATGATATGCTCTCAGACCCCTTCTTGAACCTTTCTATAGATGATACCTTTAAGGAAAAAAATATGTTCAAGATCATTTGTATAGTATTGTCACCCAAAAGATATCTTGATTTGTGATGTTATGAGCCACTAGTAATAGAATTGCCCAGAGTTGGAAGTTTGAAGTTAGAAATATAGTAATCCTAAAAGAGTAGGGATGCTAATAAGGTGATAGGCCCTTATGTGTGTGTGTATATCATAACTGAGCATAGAGAGAGTTATTGATTAAGGTAACTTAAAGTATGTCTTTGTGGTAGTATAGATCAAGTCTAGGTGGTGAATGGAAGTTAACATGTGAATGAGTTTACACTGATCGGTTTGTAATAAGTGTGGTGAGGCAACTAGAAAGTATATGTCCTTCTAATGCGAGTTAGTAAGGTGTGGAAAAATCTTTTGGTAGAAGAGGACTTTAAGCCTTTGGAAGATATATGTGCACCGAAGATAGTATAGTATATAGTCGTGTGTGTCTTTAAACTTATAATTTTCTACGTGTTCTTAGTCACTATCCTTGAGTAAAGTGAATATAGGCTAGTTTAGAGAATATGAAATAGGTCCATAGACATAGAATGCCGACTTTAGATCTAAGGTGGAGATGATAGGATAAGGAACCAATTCAAGTCTTGAGATTCAACTAGTGACGTGCTTAGAAATAGTTATGATGGTATTACTATCCATTCCTACTCTAGCATATTCCTCAAATCTCAATCATTATGCCACTTTGTTTATGTCTTGCATATTAGCGTTATGCCCATAAACTATTTTCATGCTCTTCAGATAATTCATAACTATACTCAGTTCACTATAATATGAAGAAAAGAATTCAACACATGTCACACCCCGAGACTATCCCCGAGACGCGGACACGGGACCTAGGACCACAAGTGATCCCAAGCTAACCCTGCTGGCATGATCACGAACATACTATGATTAACATGAATAAAATGAACTGATGCGGAAACTAAAATAATAAATAAAGAAAAGATGGAGAATACCTATATACTATGATTGAGAGAGTTTAATACAAAAGATATTAACTCATACTAGGCTGAAACTAACTATGTCTGAAAGTAAGCCTCTAAACTGACTAAAAATGTTGGGACATACCCCAACTAGATCTAGCAAAATTGAAACTAAAAACTGAAAGCAGTAAGGATATCATGTCTCTGGTCCTCGGAGGATGAGGACTCACCACTACAAATCTACTGAGTTGAAAATTGGAAAACGATCTAAGTGCAATCTGGATGCTGAGAGTCTAAACCTACATCACAAGAAGATGTAGCTCAAAAATATGCGTCAGTACTGAAAAGTACCGAGCATGAGGATGGAGTATCGCTGAAATACATATATAACTGACCAAGCAAAAAAGCAATGACATATATATGGATATGATAGAATGCCAAAAAAATACTAAACATGGTCAATTCAAATAGAGTCTGACTGATTTGTGGGAGCTACTAATCACCGATAATAAAACCACACGAGCTGAATGTGGAGTCCGATGTATACGCCCCATCGAGAGGACCCAATATACCCTGCCAGAGGTATAAAGGCATGCTGGTGTGATTACAACCTACTTGGCTAGTAGTTCTGGGACTATTGGGGTACGCTAAACCCCAGTCCAACTCGGTATTATGCTAGTCCCAATGAATTTAGTAGTAAATTGATTATGACTGATTTCTGTAATTGTTCTGGATAGCTCAAAACTAGGCATGCAAACTGAACGCAACAATTTAAACTGACATTGATGCATAATACTAAGGCATGTATAACTGATTTCTGATAAAGTCTGACCTAACACATGTAATTCAAGAACTAAAGAAATACATAGCTAGGGTTCTGACATTCATACGATAATCTGAAGAAGACAGGACATGTTGATTTGGATAATTCTAACATTTAAAACCCAAAATCAAGAAATGTTCAAGAACCCTAATTTCATTCATAGCATGAAATCAAGAATCGTCTGAATTCTAGGGATCTAACGAGCGAAAGGGATCCAGTAATGAAATCCAACATACCTGGTGACGAAATCTCCACGGAAAACTATCAACTAGGGATGTACTTGACTTTTCCGGCGACTTTCTAGCATTTTTCGGCGGCGGCTAGGGTTTTGCTAGGGTTTCGGCCGCCCCTCTCTCTTCTCTCTTCTTTTCTTTTGTTTTAGTTAATTAAATGACTTAGGTAAATTCTAGTTAGGTTTCTAGGATTTTAAATGACTAACTAAAACCCTTTTAATTTAGGAATTAAAAGAAGAGTGGGAAAAGACAAAAACACCCTTGACTTATAAGCTGTCCAAATCCTGATGCGGATTGGGCACCTGCCAAATCTAAAAATTCTGCAAATATTTCCTTCACGAATCTGGGGTGTTACATTATCTCCTTCTTGGAAACATTCGTCCTCGACTGAAGACTAAACTAGCTGAAAATGGAGGGAGAGGGCTGCAATCCCTACCACTAAACATTGTGACTGAATTTCTAACTGAACTGAGTTCCAAGCACAAGCAAAAATGCTGAAAATGCAAGTACAACTGAAGGAACATGATTCTAAGACTGAGCTGATGCCTGAACGACTGAAAAACTAAAGAGGAACTATTGCCTCAAGCTGGAGTAGGATCGGAAAGAAAGAGGTAAGGATACTTGGACTTCATGGCTGCTTCTGCTTCCCAAGTAGCTCCCTCTACGGACTGGCTCCTCCACAAAACATTGACTGAAGCGACGTCCTTGTTTCTCAATCTTCTAACCTGACGATCAAGAATCTCTACTGGTACATCCTCATAAGAAAGGCTATCTTTCACCACTACGCTCTCTAATGGAACCACAGATGCTGGATCCCCCACATACTTCTTCAAAAGTGAGATGTGAAAGACTAGATGCACTGCTGCTAAATCTGCTAGCAACTCTAACTCGTAAGCCACTTTCCTAATCCTTTTCAAGATCTTGTAAGGGACTACATATCTAGGACTGAGCTTCCCTTTCTTGCCAAATCTCATCACCCCTTTCATAGGTGACACTTTCAGAAAAACCCAATCATCAACTTGGAACTCTAATTCCCTTGTTCTCACATCTGCATAAGACTTCTGGCGACTCTGGGCTGTCTTAAGTCTATCTCTTATGAGTTGCACTTTCTCCATAGTATAGAGGACTGAATCTGGCCCTATCAATGCTGCTTCACCTACTTCAAACCAGCCAACATGAGATCTACATCTACGCCCATACAATGCCTCATAAGGGGCCATCTGAATGCTGGAATGGTAGCGATTCTTGTAGGCGAACTTTATAAGAGGAAGGTGGTCATCCCAACTACCCTTGAAGTCGATCACATAAGCTCTCAACATGTCCTCTAAGGTCTAAATGGTACGCTCTGCCTACCCATCTGTCTGTGGATGAAATGTTGTGCTAAGGTTAACCTGAGTACCAAGACCTTTCGGAAATGACTTCCAAAAATGAGAGGTAAACTGAGGACGTCTATCTGAGATAATAGACAAAGGAACCCCATGCAACCTCACAATATAATTAATGTAAAGCTTGGCATAATCCTCTGCTGAAAATGTAGTCTTAACCGCCAAAAAACGAGAAGACTTAGTAACTCTATCAACAATCACCCAAATAGAGTCATGTTGTCTGCGAGTGCGAGGTAACCCTGTTATGAAATCCATGTTGATCACTTCCCACTTCCAAGTAGGAATATCAATCTCTTGAGTCATACCTCCCGGTCTCTGATGTTCTACCTTGACTTGCTGGCAATTGGGGCACTTAGCCACAAAATCTGCTATATCTCTTTTCATACCATTCCACCAGTAGACTTCCCATAGATCGCGCTACATCTTAGTGGCACCTGGATGAATAGAATATCTAAAATTATGGGCTTCTGCAAGGATATGTTGTCTCAACTCACCTACATCAGGAACACATAATCGACTCTGATAGCGAAGCACACCATCTCCCCCTTGGGAGAATATCTCCATTGTCTGCTTCTGGACCGCACCCTTTAGCTCTAGAAATATTGGATCACTGTCTTGATTTTCCTTAACTTCTACCACCAAAGAAGATTCTTCCCCATTATGAACTGTTACACTACCATCTGATATGCTCATAAGACGAACTCCAAAGCAAGCAAGTCTGTGAACATCCTTCGCTAGTTCTTTCTTCGCTTCTTCTACATGTGCTACACTACCCATAGATAGTCTGCTGAGAGCATCTGCTACTACATTTTCCTTACCAGGATGGTAATGCACACTCATATCATAATCCTTGAGGAACTATAGCTATCTTCTCTGGCGAAGATTGAACTCTTTCTGAGTGAACACTTACTGAAGGCTCTTATGGTGTGTGAACACATCTACATGAACACCATATAAATAATGTCTCCAAATCTTAAGTGCAAACACCACTGCTGCTAGCTCAAGGTCATGAGTTGGGTGATTCTTCTCATGCACCTTAAGCTGCCTGGAAGCATAAGCTATAGCCTTTTCTCGCTGCATCAACACACAACCTAGGCCGACTCTGGACGCATCACAATAAATCACATAACCATCTGAACCCTCTGGTAGAGTCAAGACAGGAGCTGTAGTCAACCTAGTTTTTAATTCTGCAAAGCTTTTCTCGCAATCATCTGACCACTGAAACGTGACCATCTTCTGAGTCAACTTAGTCAATGGTGAGGCTATGGATGCGAATCCTTCCACAAACCTTCTGTAATAACCTGCTAAACCCAAGAAACTCCTGATATCTGTAGCTGAGGTAGGTCTGGGCCATTGTTTTACCGCTTCTATCTTCTGGGAATCTATTCGAATCCCTTCACTAGACACAATATGCCCAAGGAAATCAACTTCTTGTAACCAAAACTCACACTTGTTAAATTTCGCAAATATCTGGTGATCTATGAGAGTTTGCAAAACCACTCTCAAGTGACTTGCATGTTCCTCGTCACTCCTAGAGTAAATGAGGATATCATCAATAAAGACGATGACGAACAAGTCCAAATTGAACACTCTGTTCATCAAATCCATGAAAGCTGCAGGAGCATTGGTTAGTCCAAACGACATGACTACAAATTCATAATGACCATACCGAGTTCTGAAGGCTGTCTTCAGAATGTCACTATCTCTGACTTTAAGGTGATGATAACCCGATCTAAGGTCTATCTTTGAGAAATGACTAGCACCCTAAAGTTGGACAAACAAGTCATCAATCCTGGGAATGGGATACTTATTCTTGATTGTGACCTTGTTCAACTGTCTATAGTCAATGCACATTCTGAGAGAATCATCTTTTTTCTTTACGAACAACACTGGTGCACCCCATGGCAAAATACTAGGTCTGATGAAGCCCTTATCTAAAAGATATTTTAACTGCTCTTTCAATTCCTTAAGCTCAGCTGGAGCCATTCTGTAAGGAGGGATAGAAATAGGCTGGGTATCTGGAAGTAGATCAATTCTAAAGTCGATTTCCCTATCGGGAGGAACTCCGGGAAGATCTTCTGGAAACACTTATGGAAACTCATTAACCACTGGAACTGACTCAAGAGCTAGGGTTTTAGAACTAGAGTCCTTCACCCGAACTAGATGATAAAGATAACCCTTAGAGATCATCTTTCTGGCCTTAAGGTAAGAAATGAATCGATCCCTAGGTGCTAAGCTACTACCCTTCCATTCTAGGATTGGTTCGTCTGGAAACTGAAAGCGAACAATCCTAGTTCTACGGTCGACTGAGGCATAACAGGAATGTAACCAATCCATGCCTAGAATGACATCGAAGTCTACCATTTCTAACTCTACAAGATCTGCTGAGGTGATTTTCTGAGAGACTGTGACAGGACAATTTCTGTATACCCGTTTAGCTATAACTGGTTCACCAATTGGAGTAGAAACTGAGAAAGGTTCTGAGAGATTTTCTGGGCTAACACTGAACTGGACTGCTATGAAAGGAGTTACAAAAGACAAAGTAGCCCCTGGATCTAACAATGCATAAACATCAAGATCAAAGACTTGTAACGTACCAGTGACAACATCAGGAGAACCTTCCTGATCCTGTCGAGCCTGAAGAGCATAGAGCCTATTTTGGCGTTGTCCGCCACCTGTACCAGAAGAGTTACCCTGCTGAGTCGGGCGACCTGCTGGTGCTGGTGTAGTAGTAGACTGAGCTCTACCATTTCCTCTCTGACCCTGTCTAGAAGGACAATCCTTCAACCTGTGACCCGACTGATCACACCCAAAACATCTTCTTTCCCAGCAAGACACTCGCCCGGATGGTTCTTACCACACTTAGGGCAAGTAGGGTATGAATTGGTACTCGAAACACCATCATGAGACTTAGAGCATGACGCCCTACTCTTCTGATCATTATGGAACCTGGGAGATGGAACACTAGTTGATGAAGGCGCTAAAAATTTCTACTGCGAGCGATTACCATCACCCGATTTATGTTGAAGTAGTCATAGTTGCCTGTTCTAGCCTTCTTGTTCTCCTTGGCCTGTTCCCTAAGCTTATCACCCTCAACCTGCTGAGCATGAGTCATGAGCCTAGAAATGTTCATATCTCGCAACAACATAGCATTTCTGCACTCTGTCTTAACCAAGTCTGACACTCCATACAAGAACTTGTTCATCTCTGCCCTAAAATCAGCAACCATGTGAGGAGCATACCTGGAGAGTTGGTTGAACTTGAGCCCATACTCCTGAACAGTCATGTTACCCTGCCTCAATTTCATATACTCTTGGGCCCTTGTCTCTCTCAACTCAATAGGGAAGTATCTGTCCAGAAAAGTCTCACTAAAGCAATCCCAAGTAATAGGAGCTGCATTCGTATCCCTACTATCCTTCCACTGAGTATAACAGATACGAGCCACATCCTTAAGTTGGTAAGAAGCTAGCTCAACCCGATCATTTCCAGTCACCTGCATCACTTCAAGGATCTTATTGACCTCGTCAATGAAGTTTTGGGGATGTTCTCCAACTTGCGACCCTAAGAATTCTGGAGGGTTCATTCTAACAAAGTCTCTCACCGTAGCTGCGGCTGACCCAACATTAGCATTCACAGGAGCTTGAACCTGCTGGTTGTTCTGATTGGCCATGCTCTGAGCCAACATCTGAATGGCATTCTTGAACTCTGCATTTGAATCTTCCTGATCTGGGACTGGAAGAGCTGCATTCGCGTTCCTAGCATTAGCTCTCCTAGCGTTAACTCTACGAGGAGGCATGATCACTGAAACGTAGAACATCTAGTTAGAATGGAATTAGATCATAGAATGGACTTACAACCTACTTGGCTAGTAGTTCTGGGACTATTGGGGTACGCTAAACCCCAGTCCAACTCGGTATTATGCTAGTCTCAATGAATTTAGTAGTAAATTGATTATGACTGATTTTCTGTAATTGTTCTGGATAGCTCAAAACTAGACATGCAAACTGAACGCAACAATTTAAACTGATATTGATGCATAATACTGAGGCATGCATAACTGATTTCTGATAAAGTCTGACCTAACACATGTAATTCAAGAACTAAAGAAATACATAGCTAGGGTTTTGACATTCATACGATAATCTGAAGAAGACAGGACATGCTGATTTGGATCATTCTAACATTTAAAACCCAAAATCAAGAAACGTTCAAGAACCCTAATTTCGTTCATTGCATGGAATCAAGAATCGTCTGAATTCTAGGGATCTAATGGGCGAAATGGACCCATTAATGAAATCCAACATACCTGGTGACGAAATCTCCACGGAAAACTATCAACTAGGGATGGACTTGACTTTTCCGATGACTTTCTAGCGTTTTCCGGCGGCGGCTAGGGTTTTGCTAGGGTTTCGGCCGCCCCTCTCTCTTCTCTCTTCTTTTCTTTTGTTTTAGTTAATTAAATGACTTAGGTAAGTTCTAGTTAGGTTTCTAGGATTTTAAATGACTAACTAAAACCCTTTTAATTTAGGAATTAAAAGAAGATTGGGAAAAGACAAAAACACCCTTGACTTAAAAGCTGTCCAAATCCTGATGCGGATTGAGCACCTGCCAAATCTAAAATTTCTGCAAATATTTCCTTCACGATCTGGGGTGTTACAACACAACAATCCCAATCTTACTTCATGAAATTGAGAATTTCCAGCCCTATATTAAATGGATCATGATATATGGACTCATGTTCCGTTGTATGTTTAGTCCCATAAACTCATGATGTATCCTTAATGGCTAGTGAAATCATGTTACATCAAGTATGTTCTTAACTCAGATTCTTTGAACAATTTATGTTTATGATATTTTCACTCTAAGCTCATCTAGTGATCCTCTTTTAGTTTTGATAGCAACGTTGATGATAAATTAGTATTAGTTTACATATATTGTTAAAATATTAGTACGCATATTCCATGTAAGATTTTAATGTGGAGAATGACCAAAATAAGGTTTGGTTATATGTAGTACATAGATGTGGATATTTGGTGTATTTTGTTATAGTAACTCCCGAAATTTCAGTTGGTAGAGAAGATAGGAAAGTGGAAAATTCTTAGAAGAATTGGTTACCTAAAAGTCCATGGAGTGGTTATAGTAATAGACTTGAGTAATGTAATGACCCTTCAGGTCGTTTTCTTTGTTTTCTGATCTTTTCAGCATATAGAGCTTTCCTCTAGCGACTAGAAGTCATTTATGACTTGCTGGGACTGACAGTTCAGTCACCGGGTCGTTCGTTTGGATTTTGAGCATGTTTTCGTACTTTGGAGCCTATAAAACTTGAACAATTGAATTTAGTCAAAATTTTAAAAAAATGGCCTCAAAATGTAGTTTTGATAGTTTTATTACCTCCAGAAGGGCCATTTTAGTCTAGGGGCATGGTTGGTTCGGGCTTCGAGACTACTGGTGTGAGTTTGTGTCGTTTGACATTTTAACTTTGAAGCTTAAGTCAAGGGTTGAATTTGGTCAATATTCTTGGTAAACGTGCTCGAATGAGAATTCCGTCAGCGTGGTTAGCACTGGAATGCTGAGTTTGGTCTTGAACAACCTTTCGTGCGGTTTCCTAGGCTTTTAGTCTTATTTTGAGCCTTCTTGTGGTTTTTAGCTTAAAATGGAACTTAGGTGTGGGACCCACTTTTCAGCAAAACGGCCTCGAATTAAAGTTTTGATGGTTTCGTTGATTCTAGAATGTCAAATTCGACGGGGTAACATATTTCATTTGCGCGCATAATGTTCCGAATAAATCCCAGGCACCCTATCGAAGAATTCAGAGTTTAAGCAAATTAACGAAAGTGCTGATATCTGGTGTAGGATTTTAGTGACCAGAAATTTAACTTTTAGCGACCCAAATATCCTTTTAGCGACCAGATTTCTTCTATATATATAGCAAAATTACAGCTTATGTTCTTATTTTCAAAAATTGTTTTTTCCCTCATTTCAATTCTGATTGAGTGGATTCGAAATCCAGTATGATCATGGATTTGTTCAATACTTGGTGGAGTGATCAGATTGTGTTGGTGAACCCCCATTTGAGGTGAATTTTGAGCTCGAAGCTGCTGCCCCTCCTCTTTTTGGTGCTTAATTTGTGAATTATTTGCATGTGTTGTGTGTGTTGTGTTCGGGCCTCGAATTGTGTTAAATTTTGAAACATAAGCTCGGTAACGCGTTTAGGACCTTTTGACGTTGTCAATTTTGGGGTTCCCGATGGGGTCCCACATTCCCATTTTGACTCAATTTTGGATCCTTTTCCAATTATTGCAATTTTAGTGTCAAAACATCCGTAATGACGTTGCGCTTGATAATTTGATAGTTTGCTAATGTACAGAGGTGTTTTGGGTGTGGATAGCTCGTGTGTGGTGGATTCGGAGTGCTCGTGCTCTTCATTGAGGTAGACTTTGGTGTACTTTCTTGATTGAGCTTCTTAGATAATGTCTAGTATATAGTTTATATAATTTCAGACGGTATTTGTCGGGTATTTACTTTTTCTCTTGATATTCCATGCTTTCTTGATTCTGTAGGAGCCTTGGGCTTATTATTTTAGGCTGTGGTTTCACTTGTCGTGTAGATGATCTTGCTTATCCTTGTTAGGATTGATTCATGGTGGCCTTAGACTAGGCTGGACATTAGATGTTTTAGGTTGTGTTTTCTCTCCTCATAGTTACAGTTTGCTCCCTTTAGGGCATGTTTTGTGGGTCGTTATCCTTGCGATGATGCTTGTGACCTTGGTGGCTCGTCATAGCCGTGGGTTGGTCCTAGTTGTACTTAGTCTGGGACTGGAGCGGTGTGATTATGGTAGGGCGTCGTCCTTTGAGTTTTCTCCTCCTTTATTGATTTGAAATATCTTCTTGATCCCTTTGCTTGTTGATTAGCGGTGGGCATGTTATATCCTTATCGAACTTATGATCATATTGTTGGGCCTCAGATCGTATGTGAGGACCAGTTGGATTCCAGGTTAGTACTGTCTGCTTTGGTAGTGTGGTTTCATTTGCTGTATAATTATTTGATTTTGACTGCCTTGTTTGAATGTTGGTTATGTCATGCACTACAATATTTGCTCATTTTCACGGATTTGTGGTACGATACCGGCCTATGCATTGGCATATTTATCATTTATGATGAGATACTATTTTACTCGATTTTTATTCTAAATTGGTTTTAACAGGAATCGTACCACCTGGATCGCTTGGCTTACTGATTTTTGAGATTACGAGGCGTCAATGACGTGTTTCTTTTTATACTTCAGATATACGAGGCATATGGGATGTAGGACGTGTCGATACTCTTTCATGCATGTTTTTAGTTTTGCTGGCACCCCGAGAGTTTACTCACTGGGTAGGCGGCCTCATTATTGGTTACTAACGGTTTGAGGCCGTAAATTCGGGTTCGAGGCCGATTCTCACGATTCAAGGCTATTATTTCTAGTCCAAGGTTAATGTTGATGGTTCGAGGCTGTTATTCCCACTATGAGGTTGATGTTTTGCGGTTCGAGGCCATTACTTCTAGTTAGAGATTTGTATCGTTAGTGATGGTTCTGCCTATCACCAATATACTTGTTTTTTGTTTGTACCATCGGCTTATGGAGACTGGTTGGGTTATGGTTGTTGTTTGTACCTTCCGGGCTTATGGGGGTCTTATTAGGTTATTGTTTGACTATATTCTATTCTCTGCTATTATTTTATTGTTACCTTGTAGGTTTTGACTTTAGAATTGTTATTGTGGGTCCTCCTGACACTAGGTAGTTGACTTGGTATCTTAGTTGCTTGCGATTAGGTTCTTGGCCTGCGATCTAGATGTGTTCTTGACTCCACTTCTTACCCCTTGTTTCCTGTTTCTATTCTTCATTTCCCGTTGACCTTGGTATCTCCGATTTAGTTACTTGTGCTATGATTTCCTTATTACTTGTTGTTTATTGTGCTATATTTTCAGCTTAGTAGGCCGTTACTTACTGAGTACTATTTTTGGTACTCATACTATACTTCTGACCCTTGCAAATTGCTGTTGAGTTATCGCCGTTGATTTAGAGTCGTACGAAGTAGCTTGGAATTTTGAAGATTAGGGTGATATCCTGGTGTATGGAGCTACCAGTTTCCATCTGTTTTGGCTAGTCTTAGTCTTTATATTGTATTCAGAGACAACATGTACTTTCCTTGTATTTGTGAAAGCTTTGTTCTCCTATTTTCGATTAGATGCTCAACTATTAAGATGTTTTGAGATGGTTCATGTATTGTTGTTGGTGATTATCCTTTCTCTGATTTGTTCTAAGCTCTTACTTCTTGTTGTTGGATTCCTCTTAGTAGTCCATTGCTTATGGCTTCGGGTTAAGGGTTAGGCTTACTTACTGGTGGGGTGTAGTAGGTGGCATCATGACCTCAGAAATCGAGTCGTGTCAAGTAAGGTGTTGATATACATGTGGGTAAAGCAGTAAGTACTCATTAATTAGAGCTCAAGGTTTGTTGAATGAGTTTGTCAAAAGTAGTTTCTTGAGATAGAAGTCCCTATAGAGGTATATAACATGAATCTCGTAGTTTAGACTAGTATGATCACCATATATGTAGCACCTTGTAACTCCGAGTTAGGCTTGAACATGGTAGGAGCATACAACTAGACTTAAACCTTGGTGGTAGTAGTCATATATGTATCTTTGTGGGAGATATAGGTGGTAGCTTATGAAGTATAGGTTCACAAGGAGGAGCGTAGTGAGAAGTGTTGCTAAGCTTAAAAGCTATCAATCATATCGTTTAAGGCATAGTAGTTATGTTCTTGTTCCATGCCTAATGTATCCATGTCTCATGTCAAATAGGTTCAGATAGAGTAGCCAGAAATTTCATAAAGGATGTCCAAACATTGGATAGTAAATCATAAGAGAAATTGATTATTTAAAGTAACAAAAAAAATCAAAGTTAGAGATGGGAATCGAACTTGGGACATCCTACACAGACTTGAACCATTTACCACTAAGTTATTGGATATTCATGTCAAATTTATGGATGTTTCAATTAATTATTAATTTCAAGTAGGTGATAATAATTAATAAAAAAGGAAATGTGCATGCGAGGAGTCGAACTAGAGCACCCTCTCGCTTAGCGAGAGCTTTTACCACCGCGGTACAATAATCTTTTGATTTTAAGGGTGTCCAAAGTACTATATACACCCCTATAGATTCAGACTTTACCTATATATATAGTGTAATTTTTTGACGAAGGGTGTTTAGTTGGACACCTTGGATACACCGTAGCTCCGCCCCTTTTTATACCTATTTCAAAAGTTATGTTTCAAAGAAAGTCTAATCACTTGAAGGATTCATTATGAAAGCTTACAACTTTTCATTAAAGATAGGCATGACTTTCAAAGAGAATAGTCTTTTATCATGAAAACCATGATATAAGTATATTTTAGATAGTTGTGGGCTTAGTCTCACCAAAAGTAAAATTCTACAAATTCGAGCAAAGACTCACAATATGATTTTAGTTACAGTTTTCATGATATATTATGAGCATATATAGATTATTTTGGGAAGATTATTTAGCACCGAGATGATGCGGGCTTAGAAAATATAAGTCCCATAAATACGTGCCAGTGTAGAATTTGAGTATACCATTTTGTCGGACAACTCCATTTAGCTTTGAGAGGTTCAAATTAGTTGATCCACATAGATAGATAGGTTTTGCACCCTGACAAGGTATAAGGAAGCCCTCTTAACTGGGTTATATGTTGGACATCATGAGTTCATGTGATGTATGTCGATTGTAAGAAACTCCTCAATAAAAGTAAAGTTATATTATTTTCAGTATTTGCTATTATTACATATATAGACTTTTCAAGTTTTGTTGTTAAAGCACACATGCATATTTTACTATTTAGTTGATTTTGTTTCAATCTATATTCAGAGTTACTCATTTCAGTTCAACACATTTTGTTCTAGACAAATGTTTCACTCAACAATTTACATATCATATATTCCATGTACTGAAGTCATTCGGCGCTACATTATTTTATGTTGTAGATTTAGGTACTCATGACAGCAGATGCATCATTAAGACTACTTTCATCTAGCTTTGGTGAGACCTCCTTGTTTTTGGAGGGCTTCAATTCATTTTAAGTATTAGTAGTTGGTATATATTGTTAGTAGAGTATTTTAAGTAGCATGAGTTATGGTCCCGGTAACCTATCTTCAGTGTGTTAGAGGCTTCATAGATGATTCAGTTGAGTTACAATCTTAATTGTTTTATAAACATATGCATATTATACGGATTTTATATTTCTTTTACTATGAAGTATTTAAGTTTTTTCTAAAGTTCTTGGATGCTCATCTTTTAAAAGATTCCGCATATGTGTTATAGGCTTCGATATAGTAGTAAGCTAGGCCAAGGGTATAATTGAGACCAATAATAGTTCTGAGTGCTAACTATGCCCAGGGTGTAATCTCGGGGCATGACACATTTCAATTTAGAGACATGAAAAATAGGGTGAACACCCGAAAGAGATTGAGGTAAGTCTAACTCATAAGCCACCTCTTTAATCCGACTCAAAATCTCAAAAGGGCCAATGAACCTAGGGTTAAGCTTGGCTTTCCTCCCAAACCTCATCACGCCCTAAATGGGCGACACTCACAGAAAAATTGGTCACTAACTATGAATTCCAAGGCCCGAACTCTAATAATCTCATAGCTCTTATACCTACTCTGGGCAGTACAGAGTCGATCCTAGATCGCACAGACACTATCCAGATGTAACATCCCGGAAAAATAAGTAGGTGAAACTAGAGCCTTACGTGAGAGTTTTAGAATTTGATGTGTGGGTTAATGTTGTAAATGTCTTCCCGTACTTAGAATGAGGTGTTTAGGGGTTAAACGTCAAGGTACGACTCCCCAAGGACCAACCAAAGGGGTCCTTGAGGAGGACCCCAAACCAGTCCCCAAATCTGTCAATTTAAGTCACATACGGATGGTACCTACTGGGCGTAGGTCCATCCACACCTCATGGGACCATGTCGTGGGTCAAGGCCTAACCTTTCCTGAATTATTGATACCAGTCCCCAACCCACGAATGACCAGTACGGTCTGTGGGTCCATCCACTCCCCATAGGTGGGGGTCTTGGATGGGGCCTGTGTGCTGTCCCAATTCGACTAAGTCAAGGGTGTTTAGGTAAATTTCATTTTTATTAACCATTAAGTGACGTCGTTTAGTATTATTTTAGACTAATTATATAAGTGTTTTAAGCCCTAAACTAAGTCTTCAAAATCATAACTACCAACTACCCAAATCAAAATCAAATCCTCTCGAAAATCATCTCTCGAAAACTTCATAGAAGAAGAAGATCAAGTTAGGGCTTGAATAAGGGGGATTTCTCACATGAATTTGTTGGATTTCTACACCTAAGGTATGGTAGTCTTTGATTCATGGAATGCTTTCATCCATGAAGCCCTCCAACTTCCAACTTCAAAGTAGAGAATTCTCCAAATCCTAGGGTTTTCATTCTAACTCATGGATACTTTCTAAAAACGTTTTTATGATTTAATTATCTCATATTATGATTAAATTGCTGTTTTATGATAAAATTTTGTATGAATCCATGAGATCCCCATAACCCTAATTTATGCCTTTGTGTTGTGGGTGAATTGTAGTAAGATGAATTCTATGGAATTGTACTTGTTGTGATTTAGTTATTCTAATTATGTTTTTATCCATGCTTAGTGAAGTAACCCTAGATGTAGTTGGTAAAAATAATCCTTGACTCAAGAAGTGTAAATCATGGGAGTTATGACAAATTGTGGGTTTCATGTATGTATACTCTATGAACATGATTATAGTCTAATTATTGTGTTAATTGAAAGTTCATTCTCATATACATCATGATGCGAAAGTTCTTCTCAATATATGATGGTTCTAAGGTTGAAATTCTATTCTCACCTAATGAACCTATGAGCTTTTATTAGGAATTGTGTTGGATGGAGGGTAAGACACTCCATGCATGTAAATCCAATTCAAAATAAAACATGTAAATTGTGGGAAGTAATGCTTAGCACCGAGTGGATATTGAATATGATATAGAGGATCTCCCATCAATTAAAAAGGCCGGGTTTCTAAGGTTGACCTCATGAGATTGAAGCTCCCCCGTTAAGTAAGGTTCGATTTCTAGTAACAATCTCCGTATCTCATAACTATGCCCCTCATAGGTCTTTAGCTAGTGGATCTACTTAAAAATTAATACATTTATTTCTACCTTAGGCAAGTATGAAACCTCTTTTCGGTGTGGGGCATGATACTGGATACCATGTTAAGCTCACATGGTCTAGTCGATTAAGGCTTATTCCCAATATAATGAAAAAGATGAACTATTAACTATGATTGCTCAAGAAGCTTTACTTAACATGGATAGGATTATGAAATCTTACTTATGAATTGCACAAGTAGACTTTGAGGGTGGTTATGGTATGTTTCCATTATACTATGATGATTCAAATATTGAGCATGCTTATGACTTTTGTTCTTCCATTGTCTTCTCAATAAGACTTAAACTTCAAATTGCATGCATTTAACAAAAATGTCCCCTTTTAGGATGTTTTCAAAGATTTTTATGCGTGGCTATCATACTTAGTGCATTTTTGTACTAACCCATATTTCTTCTACATTTTTCTACAACGTGTAGGTTCCGGCGTTTGAGGTGATCTTCCTTCTTGTTCATAGCTTGGATTGACTATTCTCCAATGGATACGAGGACGAGTGATGTCTTGTTGTTCTTTTTCTTTCATTGTATTTGACTTTCAGATTTTTATTGTAAGGGTTGTGTCCCTATTTTTAGACTTCGATTGTAATAGATGGCTAAATGAGACAATGTCTAGACTTCCGCTTTGCTTTTATGGAAACTTCTTAAGACTTGTGAAAATGTCTTTTTACTCGTTATTGTTATTTACTTATGTGATGATGATGCTAAGCGGCTTACATGGTGCCTTTAGGGGAATTGTGTGCCTTGTTAAGTCTAGGGGGTACCCTTGAGTCGTGACACCATAGAATCCCACAACAAGTCGGTCCCAGGGCGTAGCCTCCAAAGCATCAATCTAGCCCACCAAATATCGACACCTCCCACCTTACAATGCTGGAATGAAGCCATCTGGATACTCAATGGTAACCATTATTTTACGCAAAATCCACCAAAGTCAAGAACTGGTCCCACTGACCTTCTAAATCAATAACACAGACTCGAAGCATGTCCTTCAAGACCTTAATAGTCCTCTCGAATTGTCTATTAGTCTAAGAATGAAAAGTTGTACTAAGCTTAACTCGAGTACCTAACTCTCTCTAAATATACCTCTAGAAACACAAAGTGAACTGAGTACCATGATCTAAAATGATAGACATTGGTACCCATGCACACAAACAATCTATCGAATGAAAATTTGAGTCAACCTCTCTGAACTATAGGTAGTCTGAATCGGTGAGAAGTGAGTAGACTTGGTCAATCGATCAGAGATGACCCAAATAACATCAAATCTCCGAAGATACGTAGTAAGCCTACCACAAAGTCTGTAGCTATCCACTCCCATTTCAACTCCTAAATGGGTAGCCGCTGGGTAAAACCACCTGGCCTCTGGTGCTCGTACTTCACCTGCTGACAGTCCAAACACCTAGCTATAAACGCCCTAATGTCCCTCTTCATCCCATATCACCAGTGGTGTTGCCTCAGATCAAGATACATCTTCGCCACACCTAGATGAATAGAATATCTAGAACAATGGGACTCCTAAAATATTAACCGTACCAATATCTAATTCTGGGAACACATATACGACCTTCAATCATCAAAAGCACCTTCTAGATCTAAGGTCTCCTTCATAGACTTGCCACTAAGCACCCATTCTCGAATCACCCTTAACCATGGGTCCTCAAACTGTTGTGCCCGAATCTTCTCTATCAATGAAGATCTAGCCTCCAAACAAGCAAGTACTCTATCGGGCTCAGAAATATCAAGCCAAACCATCTCATTGGCTAAGGACTAGATGTACGAAAACAAAGGTTGCTCCTTCATAGCTAAGAAAGCCAAACTCCCCATACTTACCGCCTTCTGGCTGAAGGTATCTGCCACAACATTAGCCTTGCCCAGATGGTAAATGATCGAAATATCATAGTCTTTTAGCAACTCTAGCCAGCTACATTATCTCATATTACCTTTGGCTAAAAATGTATTGAAGACTATAGTGGTCAGTGAATACGTCACAATGACCTCCATAAAAGTAGTGCCTCTAAATCTTCAACGCAAAAATTATCGCTGCCAACTCCAAGTCATGAGTGGGGTAATTTTTTTTATGAACCTTTAGCTACCTACAAGCGTATGTAATAACTTTGTCCTGATGCATCAACACACAACCCATGACAATACTGAAAGCGTCACAAAAGATCGTAAACCTATGACCCTCCAACAGAAAGAGTCAAAATCGGTACTAAAGTCAATAAGGCCTTGAGCTTCAGAAAGCTTGCCTCACACTCATCAGACCACTGTAAAGGGATATTCTTATGAGTCAATCTATCAAGGTGCCACAATCAAAGAAAATCCCTCTACAAATCATCTGTATGGTCTACTAACTCGACAAACTGTGAACCTCGATAGGAAAAGTAGAACTGACACAACTATGAACTACCTTTATCTTCGCCAGATTCGCCATAATCTTAATATTGTGCCATATGTGGGTGTTTGTCTATATTCTTCTATATTAGACATCTAGAATTAAACCTGCATGTGTGATAAATTGATATTAGTATTGAAACTGTTGGATGTAATCAAGACATTTCTTTGTAGCCAAATTCTTGTGAATAAGTTGTTGTGCATATTCGTACACTATCTTTATTTGAACCCCTTTGTGCCTATAGTTTATTTATTTGTATGACCACATTATGTAGAGGAACCCCCTTTGTTGATGAACCTCAGATTCAATTTGATATTGAAAAGAATAGAAAAAAAAAGAGAGTTGAGAAAGAGGAGATAAATTTATAGAGGAGTATGATTAAGTGGTAAAAAGAAGTAAAAAATGGTGTCTGTGTATAATATAGTTGTGCTTGTTGTTAGTAAGGATGAAATGCGAAAAGAAAAAAAGATTTGAATTTAAAGAGAAAATAATGGAAAGAAAAATCCTCGTGAGAAATTAGTATTATTGAAAAGAAGTCAAAAACTAATGGAAAGTTGAGGCAAAATTAAACATAGGTTGAAAGTAAATGTGATGTAAGTAAATGAGCTAAAGTGTTTAAAGTCATTGTCTTAAAGTGCATAGAAAAGAGTAATCGCTATTTTAGCCAAACAATTTTTACCGGTCTCTTGGCTGATATTACAATCCGAAAAAAGATTTTTTGATCCTAAAATTTGATGTTTTGGTTGATCGAGTAAAAAACTAATAACAAGCCTATGGTATGTTTTAAATTTAATATTGAAATATCTCATTATTCAAGGATCCCTAAATATTTATAAAGGTGCATAAAAACATCATGCATGATGTCATATGAAGAGGTAAAATAGTCATTTGAAGAATCCAAGAGACATCAATGAAATTAGGGAAAAAGGACAAATATACCCCGAACTATCGTAAATGGTATGTAAATACCTCCGTCATACTTTTGGGACATTGGTGTCCCTGCCGTCCAAAAACTAGAACATATATGCCCTTCACTCTAACCAAAAACTAAATAGAGACACGTGACGCAATCTTATTCGTTGATAAATGTCAGATCGGTGGATAAGATTATGACACGTGTATCTCCGTTAGTATAAAAGATATATATGCTCTAGTTTTTAGAAGACAGGGGCACCAATATCTCATAAGTATAACAAATAGTATTTACATATCATTTACGATAGTTCAGAGTATATTTATACTTTTCCCATGAAATTAACAAATGGCGAAAGAGAAACCTTAATGGAGACAGGGTGGGGTGGAGTCATGGGACAAATTTCTTTGTTTATTCTATTTCTGTGATCAAAATAAGAAAAAAACAAGAAGGGGTATCACTATCAAGCCCAAAAAAGGAATAAAAGATGATTAAAATAATATCTTGACCCTCCATAATTGTTTGGTTCCCTCCAACTTCCAAGTCACAAAAAGCCAATAATAGTAAAAGTTGATGCATCAAATCAAAATCCAAAAACAGATACTCCTCGTAAAAAGAGAGAGAGAGAGAGTAGAATCGAGTGTTTGATTATAAATTTTAAAGTATTTTTAATAAGTCATTTTTCGATGATGAAGGTTTTTAATAAAGTCTCGCAATGTTTAAATATAATTTATAACGATAAGTTTAAAAGATTATCAAAATATTTATAAGTTTGTAATATCATTTACAATGAACATTTTTTCATAAAAAGTCGTGTAAAAAATACAATTAATATAAATCTGAAAAAAGAGGAAAAAAATAAAAGAAAATTAGCATTAATTTGTGTACGAAAAATTACTACTACTATTTGTAATTGAAAGTGACTTCGGAGAATTAGCTCGAATAAAAACTACATAAAATAAGTAATAATTGTATAAATTTTGTATAACAGTCCAAATCTATTAATGTTGAGTATTTTTATAAAATATAAAAGTTTAGAATAATTTTTAATTTTAAAAAAATTTCTAAATAATAAAATTTGACCCAAATGTTAGTTTTTTTTAAGTATTTGGAAATTTAAATTGTTTGTCAAAAATATTATCAAATAATGACAAGTTTTATAATCAAATAATATTTAAATTTTACCAAACACATGATAAAACTCTATCCACTAGCAAACATTTTTTTTTTTTTTTTAACACTATAAAAGGATCTCTTTGGTCATAGATATTCTAAAACATATTGCTTTTTGTGCAGAACCTTTCCCCTTACGGCAAAGTTAACCCTTTACCTTAAATTCTACACTTTAGCTCTATTATTACCAGAATATATTACCCTATTCTTTATGGGTCATGGATTCCTTTTTCTACACACAAAAAGGAAGTTCTTGGAACATACTAATTGTATATGAATTATACAAATTGTTATGGCTGAAAAATAATAAAAATATTGTAATTTGTTATACAGCGAAAAATAATTATAAGTATACAAATGTTATAATATTATAGTCAAAGGATAGGTTCACTTTACCGAGTTAATTGAGTAGGGAATCTCCCAAATGGAGTTTTAGATTCAACATCTTTTACATATTTTTTCGATCGAGCTAATAGCACGAAATTTGCTTAATATAATTTACCTCTTTGATTTTTGGGATATTATATTAAAAAATAATTTAACCTATGTGCACTCAAATAATAACAATTGTGGATTTCTTTTATCATCAGAAAATAAAATAAAAAATAGTTTTACTTTTAAGCATCCTTTTATACATATTTTAGTTTAACATTTTCCAAAAAGTTGACTATAGCAGCATTATGATTTTTCTGTTCTTGCTATAGGAATATGTTTAATTTTTTTTTTTGTCGAAACAAGCTGATTTGTTTTAATTAGGGAACATTATATGTTAAGAGTTCTTATCCATTTTATTAGTAGATGGTATTATAATTGCATATCTTGTTCGAACACAAATAATACAAGAAAATGCTCAATGGGAATTATTTTGTCAATTTATGACAATTATAACCTCAATAAATTGAATTGTGACAATTTTTAAAAATGTTATAGTTATGCTAGCTAGGAGCATATTTGTGATGATTTTAATAAACCTTGATAACAATCATCACAAAAATGACTTTTAAATTTGTGAAGGTTTTTAATATCAATTTATGACTATTGAGAAATGTCACAATATGGTTTCAAACTTTCAATATTTTAAAAGTTGAAAAAAATTGTGTGGATTTAAAACTGTCCTGATATGAAATCAATATTTAGATAATTTGATTTGTAGATCAGAGGTTTCCGAATACCACAAAAGTATTATTTCTTTAATAAGAAATGTTGAATTTGATTTACATCACGCCTTCAAACCAATATGAATAATTTTACTAAATAACACATCTAATGTAAATCAAATTTTATTAAACAAATTCATATTGACAAGTTTCACAAGTTCAAATTCATGTCAGATTAAAGTAATACAAATTTATGTACAATAACTTGAACATTATATAATTTCAGATCCTTGAAATCTAAAATAGTTCCACATTAAATAAACATTCAAAAACAATTTAAGCATTTTCTTGGTGATTTGAGTATCATCACACAATCTATCATTTAAGGTGAAGTAAGCTCAATTTCCACCTCAAACTGAAATAATGAAAATTTGGATCTCCTCCCGGGTTCTAATTCGAGTCTTGTCTCCATCATATATGCCCTTTATTGCCCTAATATAAACCATCGGGATACCTTTAGTCTCCAAGCACCTACAGAGGACTTCCCTCAGAACTTTGTCATAAGCCTTTACAAGATCAACGAACACCATATGTAGGTCCCTCTTTCTTTTTCTATATTTCTCCACCAGTCTCCACATAAGATGAATTATTTTAGTTGTCGATCGCTCCGACATGAATCTAAATTGATTCCTAAAAATAGACACTCCTCTCACATCCTCATATCCACCACTCTCTCCCAGACATTCATAGAGTGGTTTAGCAATTTGATACCCTTGCAAATGTTACAATTTTGGATATCATCTTGTTCTTATACAATGGAACCATTGTAATCCACCTCCATTCTTCTAGCATATTCGTCTTAAAAATAGCATTAAACAACCTAGTCAATCACTTGAGACCTGTCTTATCAATGCTCTTCCGAAATTCCACTGGAATTTCATCAGGGCCGATCGCTCTTCCCCTGATCATCTTACTAATAGCACGTCTAATATCCTCAACCCTAAATCACCTACATTACCAAAGTCCCAAAGTCTTTTTGAGTGTGCCAATTCACCTAGCACAATATCTCTATCTGTTTCTTCATTAAAGAGATTATGGAAGTATGTTTGCCACCTTTACTTAATGAACTTCTCTTCCACCAACACCTTCCCTTCCTCATCCTTGATGCACTTCACTTGATCCAAGTCGCAAGTCTTTCTCTCTATCGCTTTCACAAGCCTATACAATATCTTATCCCCACCTTTGTCCCCTAGCTCGACTTACAAATGTTCAAAAGTTGTGTCACACCTCAAGCCTACACCCTAGAGTGACCGGTACTCGAGAATTATTACCGGTCCCCAAGAGAACCTTTTTCTTGAGTGACTGTTTAGCGAAAAACTTACTCAAGCATTATTAAGTTTAAGACGTTGAATGAGATACTAGAACTAATTGTCTGAAAATACTAAATGCAATAGTTATAGTTTTAGCAAAACATAAAAAAAGAAAATGCTGAAAATAACTCTCAAAGATTGCCTATTTATGAAGTCTCTACTATTTTAAGATAGGCTTCGAGATACGACCCACAACAAGCTTAAACAACTACTAGAAGCAACTAAAGACTGGAGTCCTCCAAAAGCTAGGAGGCCTCACCAAAAGTAGATGAATGTTTGGGTTATCTTAACGGAACGCCTGTTGATGATCTTAAACACATATATCTTCATCATAAAATGATACAGGTCGAATGACATCAGTTCATTGAATACACGAGTATGTAATAGGGATAAATGAAGTAATTAACTGAATTGAAAGGCTGAAAATAACTCAACTAAATGTAAAGAAAAACTAGAAATAAAAATCATTTTAAGCTTCGAAATAAAGCAAATAATATTGAGTATTAAACTGAATGTAATTATATAAAAATACTCCTTACTTTATTGTGGAGTTTATCTAACCGACAACTACTATTATTAGACTCATGATGATACAACGTCTTACCCACGTTGCCAGAGCTGCCCTATACCTTGCCTGAGTATAGGACGCAACTGAAATGACAGATCCAATAGAAATCCTTCTTGAGGCAAGTGAGAAGTCACCCGTCTTGTGGTACGATCCTCTCTACGCTGATGTCATAGTTTATGGAGTTCGAGTTACCTCAACACTTACTTCAAATCAGTACTCAATAATACTCCCAAAAGTGTGATTGTATGCTTATGTAAAGTACTCTTTGGATTGAGATAATACTTCAAAAGGCCTCTTTGAGAGGTAACTGAAGTTGTACAAAATATTTCTCAAACAGTCTAAAAACTCTTTATACCTCTCTGAAAATAGTACTCTGTATTACAATGTAAAAATAATACATTCGGAACCACTCAAGTTTCCTTAAACCCTTTTGAAAATAATGCTCTAAGCTTTTCTTTAAAATTCAAATTACTAGCTCCAAAAAACTTTCAATAAAACTCAATAGATAAAGTTCATATGGAACTACATGCATGAACAATAATTCAAGAATTTCAATGCTAAGGTATCACAATCTCATAATATAGAAATTTCATAAAATTGAGGATAGCACCCTAGATTAAACTTGCTATTAACTAACTCGAGATGTAGAGCGTGAGGATGAACTTAATCCAACACTATGAATAACCTTACATACTTGGAAGAACAATGTTTTTGGAGAAACGTGAAAGAAATCTTGGCAGATGAAGTGTGGAGAAGAGTCTTGGATTGAAAACCTTAGGTATTTTGAAGATAATATTAAACTTGGAGCCTTTAGATCTTGAGAAATTGGAGAAATTATTTTCTTGAAGTTCTTAATCTTTGGAAGAAAGAGAATTAGGGATTTTGAGAGTTAATATATGTATAATGATGCTATTAGATTATGAGATGGACGTAGAGAAGTTAATAGAGGGTAAAAGGTCAAGAATACCCTTATGGAAATGTAAGAAGACTATTAAAAGCAAAGAAAATGATCTTTTAATGAATCTGGTCGGCCAAATCGGTAATCTAGAGATTCTCTCGTCGAAATATTTGGTGGTTCGCCAAATAGGATTTTAGATCACCAAAATAGACAGAGACTTGGGTTTTTTAGGACATTTTGGTGAGCTAATTTGGCGATTTGCAAACCCATTCGGTGAGTGTCCATATGAGCAGGTGTCCTTGCCAAATTTTTCAACACATACATGTTCTAGTAAAACGACAATAACATTTTTTCCCAAACTCGATGGCGTTGGAAACAAGGCTCATAGAACTTTAATTTGATAGGTCATAGGCTACCTAAGTAATTATATGATAAGAGATATGAGCATTTGCAGTTGACGTAAGTAGAATCTTATATCAAAACTCAATCAGTAAGGAAGCTTTCAACTCAACTTTGTGCTAGGAGATTCTTATTACCTTAATTTATATTCAAATCCATTCCCATACTAAATAATTGACCTGAACACCTAAGAACCATTTAGAAATCACTTGATACGACCTTATATGCAAATGAAGAATAATTCAAGTCTTAGCTTAGAAATTTTTGGGGTGTTACAATATCTCTCAGTAGGGATCATTCGTCCTCGACTGATGGTTAAACTGAGCATAGAAGGGAAAAGAGTTGCTCTTACTATCTTTCTGACTTCTGAACTTGCCGACTAACTTAGGCAGAACTGATTCATATTGAGAGTTTTGGATGTGTATAGAACATAAGCCATGGACGATATGTGTTTGAACATTGTCACACTCTATCTGAAGCTATTTGACATGAAACAAGGGTATCTGACCACGAAGTAAGAATAAGATTAATATGTCTTAAGCGATACAATTGGTTGCTTCTAAGCCTAGCAACACCTCTAAACTATGCTCTTCTTTTTTATTACTACACTTTATTAGCTACAACTCATAGCTCCCATAAGGGTATATGACTACTCTTACAAGATCTAAGTCTAATTGCATGCGTTGAAGCCTAACTCTAAATCACAAGGTGCCAAACATAAGGTGATTATACTAATCTGAAGCACAAGATTCAAGTTCTATGCCTCTATAAGAAATCTCATCCTAAGAATACTACTCCTTACCACTGCATTCAACAAAACTTTGAATCCTAATCAAGAAACACCTAATGCATCATGCATTCATCCACATGTAACAACACCACATTCAAGCTTATAACTATAACCACTTTATGGACTCCTACTAACAAAACCTTCTAAGAATTTCTCATTCTCTCGTCATCTCTACAATCTGAAATTCCATGCATTACTATCAAGAAACCGACTAACTACTCTCATCTAAATATTACTCATAGTAAAACTTTATCTTATTATTCCCCCATGAACCTTAGATAGAATAAACACACCATCACTATCACAGTAAGAAACATCAACCTTCTCCTATCTGTCATTGAACAACTACTATCGTTAACATCATTATCAAAATTGAAAAAGGATCACTAAGAGAGCTTAGAGCGAAGGATCATAGGAACGATTCATTCAAGAAATATGATATGAGAATATGCATGACATAACATTATTTTTCTATCCATTGAGCGTAACTCATGAATTCATAAACTGAGCATACTATGAGACATGAGTGCTTATATGAATAGATATATATCATGCAGCTGATATTCATAACTTTATGGATTAAGATTGAGATCAATGAACTAAAGTATTCGCCTCTTATTTTGGGAACTGAGTATAGATGTGAATCTATCTAAAGTGTATAAACATAGGTCATGGACAAAATGTTGATATGTGAGACATCAACACGATGCTGTAACAATTGAACCTTGAGGAATATGCTAGAATATGAATGGATTGATCTATCACTATAACTCTTTCTGAACACATCACTATCTGATTCTTAACACTTGACTTGGTTCCTCACCTTATAATCTCCCCCTTAGGATCAAACTGACACTTTAAATCTATGGATCTATTCCATCATCTCTAAACTAGTCCATATTCGTTTTACTGTAATACTCGGGAAATGTTAATCTCATGGCTATTGAGCTCTCTATGTGCAGGTACTAAGATTCCTTCTAGGGTTTCTTATCTGAGATACTGTTCTTAACTTTCTTCTAACTTTATAAGAATTTTGCTATAACCGGTGCTCTTATTGGCGTATATAGTTGTTTCCTCTAACTCTTATGATCTAACCTCTTCTTTTTAGTACGCTAACACTCATATTCTAATTTCATATTTACCTAATTGAAGGAAACTTGAGCTATAATGGAAAACTCATTATCGTCTATGTATAACCCCTTCGACCAAATTCTTATGGACACAAAAAATAATGCTTACTTCAGCCTTCTCCATATTGGTAGCTGAATGATACTACTATTAACATATATCAAATCATATACTTAGAGTCTCATACAACCATATACTATCTTGAATACACATCTTAAGTGTCTTCTTACCTAGTGACTTAGCAACAATTTACTATTTTCATCTAAGGGTCACATACAATATGTAAGATTTGAAGAATATCACTTTCTCTGCTCATTCAATTGTAAGATACACGTACATATAGATACAGATGAGATAGACTCCCAATATGATAAGAAGTACAGAAATAGAGGAAATAGATTCCTAATGCTATAAGGTTGCTATCCTGACACATCACATTTGTAACATCACACGTCTTGCAAGCTAATATCTTATGTCCTCGCATACGCTATGTCAACCTACTAGAGCAAATCTCAAAACTAACACTATCACTATCATAATGTTATCCCTTTTTCGCAATGTTCATCTAAAATTCAAGCTTATTGTCTAATACTGAACATGTGCATCAACACACTTCTCATATACTATACTAATTTACAACTACTGGGTAAAATTGAGAAACATTAGACCACTAAAACCTCATAACAAGTAATAAATCCTTATCTCACAATCTGTTTGATTACAATCTATTATCACATTCCCTTTCACAACCTAAGTGCTATTTATCCATTCATTATACCTCCTTGCCTAGTTAAGTTCATACTCCTCTGGATATCATGGGGCTCTCCCTTTAAAATAGATCAAAAGGTGTAGCCTAAATCTAACTATGACTACCTAATCCTTCTATTCAAAATCTATACTTGGTCTTTACTAACATAATATCACATCATCATAAACTCTTTACTTGGTTCAAGTGTACCCTAACTCATCCTAACCAACCAGTCTTTCTCTACATTCTATTATGAAAGCCAGACGATACTCACTACTCTTTAGTCAAAAACCAAATGGACTTGACTTATCACCACATTACCTATCTTATAGATACATAACTCTAGTTACATGCCTCAATCATCCAACATTGTCACCTTTTTATTGGTTTCTACTCTTCTAACTTCGTATTTTTTGATCTAAGATCATTCTACCACTTATAACTTACAAGGCCGCAAATCACAATGTTTCTTGGGTGGTAACACTAAGCCTTTAGAGACATAACTTCCCCCTTAAGGATATCGTCTGAAGCAAGGTTTAGAGAAGAGATTTGGGGAGTACATCTTGCTTTGACTCAAACGCACGATTCATATGAATAAGGGTGCATTCTTTTGAATCACTAAACTTAAGCACACTAATGGGCTTCTCTCCGGCCTTTTGCAATCTCTTTGCTTTTTGAAGACTTTATCTAAGAGTAACTCATCAATAGGGATCTGAGATTTACTGTTTCTACAACTCGAGTATCAGGGGTAATCAAGCGTATTTAAGAAACACACGAGTTTAAATAAGTTTCTTATGACACATTTCTATTGTATGATATGGAGTATGAAAGAATGGAAAACATCTCCTAAATGTTATGTAGCCTCCTGATTATAAGTGTGGTGCACAACACACTCATACGTAAGACTCTACTAGAGATGACTTCATAGACATGCTAAGAAATTTTAATGTGCTCTGATATCAAGTTTGTCACACCCCCCGAGCCTACAGCCTAGACGTGACCAGTACTCGAGAATCCTTAATTGTCTTCAAGAAAACCCTTGGCCTGGATGAATTTTTATGGAAGACTTACTCAAGCATTATTAAGTTTAAAACACTGAATGTGATACTAGAACTAATTGTCTAAAAATATTGAATACAATAGATATAGTTTTACCAAAACATAAAAAAAGAAAATACTGAAAATAACTCTCAAAGACTGCCTATCTATGGAGTCTCTACTGATTTAAGATAAGTGTCGGGACAAAATCATGATAACCTTAAACAACTACTAGAAGTAACTAAATATGGGAGTCCTCCGAAAGCTAGGAGGCCTCACTAAAAGCTGACGAATGACTGGGTGATCTCAACGAAACGCCTATTGATGATCTTGAACACCTATATCAGTATCATAAAATGATGCAAATTAAATGACATTAGTACATTGAATGCACGAGTGTGTAATAGGTATGAATAAAACAATAATCTGGATTGAAAGGCTAAAAATAGTTCAACTGAATGTATAGCAAAACATAAAATAAAAATTATTTTAAGCATCAAAATAAAGTAAATGATATTAAGTACTGAACTGGATGTAATTATATAAAAATACTCTTTACTTTATTGGAGAGTTTCTCTAACTGACAACCATCACTATAAGTTTCATGATAATACAACGTCTTACCCACATTGCCAGAGTCACCCTATACCTTGCAGTAGTATAGGACACAACTGAACTGATGGATCCACTAAAAATCCTTCTTGAGGTAGGTGAGGAGTCACCCATCTTGAAGTATGATCCTATATGATGGTGGCGGTGTAGGTTATGGAATTTGAGTTACCTTAACTCTTACCCCAAATTGATGCTCAATACTACTCCAAAAAATATGATTGTATGCTCATGTAAAGTACTCTCTGGGTTGAGATAATTTCTCAAAAGGCATCTTTGAGAGGTTACTGAAGTTGTACTAAATATTTCTGAAATACTCTTGAAAACTCTTTACACCTTTCTAAAATTAGTACTCTCTTTTTCAATGTAAAAAATAATGCAGTATGAACCACTCAAGTTTCCTTAAACCTTTTTAAAAATAATGCTCTAAACTTTTTTTTAAACTTGCTTTACTTTCCAAATTAATGTAAGGAAATTACTAGCTCGAAATAATTTCAGGAAAACTCAATAAATAAGGTTCATGTGAAACTACAAGCATGAACAATAATTCAAGAATTTCAATGCATAAGATATCGTAATCTCATAATATAGAAATTTCATAAAATTGGGCAACACCATAGATTCAACTTTCTATTGACTAAATTGAGATGTAGTGCGTGAGAACGAACTTAGTCCAACACTATGAGTAGCCTTATATACTTGGAAGAAGAATGTTCTTGGAGAAACTTAAAGAAAATCTTAGAAGATGAAGTGTGGAGAAGAGTCTTAGATTGAAACCTTAGGTATTTTGAAGAGAATCTTGAACATGGGGCCTTTAGATCTTGAAAAATTGGAGAAATTCTTTTCTAGGAGTTCTTAATCTTTGGAAGAAAGAGAATTAGGAATTTTGAGAGTTTCAATACGTCTAATGATGATATTAGGTTATAAGATGGACTTAGGAAAGTTAATTCAGGGTAAAGTCAAGAATACCCTTCTGGAAATGTAAGAAGACCATAAAAATCAAGGAAAATGGCCTTTTAATGAATCCCATCGGCCAAATCAGCGATCTGGATGTCCTCTCACCGAAATATTTGGCGGTTCGCTAAATAAAGCTTTAGATCGCCAAAATACACAGAGACTTAGGGTTTTTGGAAAGTTTCAGCGAGCTATTTCAGTGTTTCGCCAACCCATTCGGTGAGTCGCCAACTGAGAAGGTGTCTTCGCTGAATTTCTCAACTCGAACATGTTCCAATAAAATGACCATAACGTTTTATTGTGATCTCGATATAAGGTAAACCTGGTGGCTTTGGAAAGAGGACTCATATACCATTAATTTTATAGGAGTAGGCACCTAATTCATTATATGATGAGAGGTATGAGCATTTGAAGTTGACCTAAGTAGAATCTTATATAAAAGCTCTATCGGTAAGGAAGCTTTCAACTCAACTTTGTGCTGGGGGATTCTTATGACCTTAATTCGTATCCAAATCCATTCCCATACTAAATAATTAACCATAACACTTAAGAACCATTTAGGAATCACCTTATACGACCTTATACGCAAATGAAGAATGGTTTGAGTCTTAGCTTCGAAATTTTCGAGGTGTTACAAGTTGTATCTTGGTAGCCGTAACTGCAAACCTTGCTTTTGTCTTCGTCGTCTTATATATTTTCTATAGTGCCCGCCTCTCTTCCTCATCCATGCACTCCAACCACATAGTATACACAACTTTCTTTGCTCTCACTTTGCCTTGGACTTCCATTCCACCACCATTGTCCTGGATGTACATCAAAGTTCCCCCTCGATATCCCTAGTACCTCTGTAGCAACTTCTCTAATGCAACTAGCAGTCTTATCTCACATGTTTGTCATATCTTCTCTACTACTCCATGCCCCTATACTAATCAACTTCTCCCCCATCTCTCGAGAATTCGCAGGGCAAGCAACCCTATCTAATCCTCGATCGGTCATAAAAAAGTGTTCCTCCTCCTATACCTTTTAATCTCCAAGTCCATCACCAAAAGCCTATTTTGGAAAGTAAAATTCTAACTCGAAATAACATTGTAATCCTTACATAGGCCTCTATTACTCTTCTGAAAGAGTAGGTAATCTATCTGAGTCTTAATTACCGTGCTACGAAAGGTAAGCAAGTGTTTTTTCCTCTTTGAAAAGAACGAGTTAGCAATTACCAACTCAAATGCTTTAGCAAAATCTAGAAGTGACGCTCCACCTCCATATAATATAAATAATTTTAAAAAGTAAAAATCAAAACGAACATTATATATACCTAAATATATAACTTATCAAAACAAACATTCTTATTTAGGATTATATAACAATTTCCTTTTACACACCCCTTAAGAAATTCTAATTAAGAAGAACAATGTTACTACTTTACTCCTTAAGAAATTGTTTTGAAACTATACAAACTTGTTTACACTTTCAAGAAAAAAAAAGAATTAATCGTAAAGGTAAATGAGAAAATTTGAATGAATTCAATCGTGATTTTGTAAATTGACATGTAGTTTGGAACAACTATATTTTATAATAAGGTGGACAACTAATATGGGACAGATGGAGTGTTAGTTAAAGGGATTTCAAAAGGAAAAAAATAGGGGCAGTGTGTTCCAATTTGTGGTCAAAAGTAATAATAGGGACATTTTTTTATCAGAGTATTAATGGGAGGGACATTTTTAGACCAAACTATTAATATATTGACATTTCTGTTCAATTTCACATAGTTTGATGACATTTTGTTTTACCAATCTTAATTTTGTTATTTTTTGGTGCAATAAAAGAAACATTTCTTTTCTGTTCTAGACTAGTAGCTATTAATTAAAATATTTCACCTTAAAAAATCAACTATTACAAGAGCTTAAATAAAGTTAGATGCTTACAAAATAAATATAATGAATAATACTATTGATTTGGTATCGAATTTTATTTTATAGAAAAGATGTATAGTTATAATATATTTAAGCTAAAATTGATCATATAATATTTTTCTTTAGCTTGAATAGTTGTGATTTTTTTATTTTTTTTGTTATGGGACAACCAAAGTCACTAAATAGCACAAAGTAGTAGTAAACAAAATAAAACGTTGAAATGAAATTGTATAGACAAAGTAAATAAAATTAAATTAGAGATAACCTTAATAATAAGTAGAAATAGACGATCAAAAGTTACAATGCTACTAAAACGAAGAAGGAGAAGATGTGTATTTGTGTGTATATATAATGAGTTAACTTTCAACACTAGTTGTTACTTGTTATATGCAATATAAATTAAATATAGTATATCTAATAATAATTTTTTTATTTTCCATTCGATGTCCGGTATCTATATTGGAACCTGACTAAATCCGAATTAACAATTTTGCCTCATTAGTCGCCACAAATTATAGTGAACTATGACAATTATCTAACCTCCATAATAATATTGCCACAAAATTTTTTATATCATGGGGGTTTGAACAAAACGTCACAAAACAAATTAATAGTGAAAATTCTTAAAAAAATCACAAATAAATCGCATTATTTAAGCATCTTCTAATAGTATATAGGAGCCAAACCTATTATATTTACTCTTTAGGAAGTTCATGAAGAAGCAGTCGTATAGATGATCCAACTAAGATTACTAGCTAATTAAACCTTCAAAATCACACAAATCCTGCTTAAGTAGAAGCCAAACCTAAAACTAATAGAGTACTCCTTATAATATATATATATATGTGCGCGCGCGCGTGTGTTTCCAAAACTCGAGTTAGTATTAGAGTCCTGAGTCTGTATTAGAGTCCTAGGTCCGGAGTCTGTATTAGAGTCCTGACTAACTTTGAATCGCGCACAGTAGAGCCCATTCGGGAGTGGCGCTCCCAATAAGATTTTCTCTATACTCAAGATTGAAACTTGAGACCTCTAGTTAAGGATAGAGCAGTCTCACCATTGCACCACAACAGATGTAGCACCATCACATAGGCTTAAGCTAGCTAATAGTCCAAATGTCCAACAAAGATAACTTTTATTGGAAATTAAAATTACACAATTTCTCAATCTATGAACTTCAATAGTCTATTGTGTTTTTATTTATCCTATGACTCGAAACCTCAATTCATCACCTCACTTTAT
>JAJOOO010015537.1:0-31373 GCA_029582685.1 Solanum piurae | reverse complement strand
CCCCCCCCACCCCCAAAAAAAAAAAAAAAATTGTTTTTAAAATATATTTCCAATTTCAAATTTTTATTTTTTCACCCCACCGCATCCCTACCCGCGACCCCCCCATCAGCCCCCACCTCCACCCCCCGAAAAAAGTTAAGTAAAAAATATTTTTAATTTCAAATATTTATTTTTTTACCCCATTTAACCCCTAAAACAAATTAAGTTTATTTTTTAAAAAATATTTTTCAATTTCAATTCAAAAATTATTTTCTACTAGAAATAAAAAAAAAAGAGATATTTTCTCAAAAATAATTTTCATTCATAAATCAAACACTAAAAAATCTTTTCCGGAAAATATTTTCTACTCACCAACCAAACATGAGAAAATAAGTCAAAAATCTACTTCTTTTCTAGGAAAACATTTTCCTTCATACCAAACACACCCTTAGTGGTGGAAAACAGGGGGGGGAGCCACCTTACAGGAAATGGTAAATACTGACACAAGATATGATGATTTTATGAGTCAACGCATTATACTTATAGAAGTTTTATCTCATATGCAACAACTCTGAGAATATATATGAAATAACAACTTGTATGCAAAACCCAAAAGAAAATATGAATTTTCCTTCTTTCTGTTTTCTTTGATTAGCTTAGAAGTTCTATTTTTGGTTAATAACATACAGTCATATGTGCATAAAATTCTGCATCCAAAACATCCCTTTAGATATACAGGTAATCTTGACCATTTTCTTTTATAAAATTCTAATTGATCGCGAAGTATCTTCTTAGTTCTATTTTATGGTAAATAGATTATCTTTTTCAACAAAATATCAGTATTCAGTATTCCTATTTGATAGATAAGACAAGAAGAATTCTTGTGTAATGCAGTATACGCTACACCTATAATTTGCTTGATGAAAGATTGTGTAAAGAAATAAAGAAAAACAGCGCATGAGAAACTTACCTTGATACCTCTATTAGCAGCTGTCCATCTTTCATAAAGAGTCATGCCCTCTGAGTCTGGATCATTAACCTTATCCAGGAAATCAAATACAATTAGCTAAAACATCAGATTAAAAGGCATCATTGTCTAAAACTTCCACTGACCTTCTTGGTGATTTCGGTAAGCAGATTGTCAAACTGAGGAGTCGTACTGGGAAAAAACCCAGGGCCTTGAACTGCACAATCCACATTTAGATAGGCGACAGATTTAGATCCAAGGTTGACAAGATTTTGCTCAACCCATTCAGTTGATCCAATCTGAATCCATGAAGAGAGAACAAGATGAGTGCAAAACAAAAGTAAAGATCATTACAACAACCCTGGTAGCTTTGAGGAAGCAGTCTAATATTACATTAGCACAGAATCAGGTTCCAGAATATCTGTGATGGGCTATTCTGCACTCTCTGTTAAATAGAGTTCAAGCCATAAAACATGCATAAAGGCCTATAAACTATAGCCACTCAAAAATCTTTCTTACTTTATGGTCAATCCTACCGTTTAATCATCCAACCAGATTAACAGGTCGCGTCCACATAATATTCATGTTCAAAAGCAGAACAAGAAGTGATTAAAGAGAATCACAAGTCTATTTTTTGAATTAGCATACATATTTCCAAAAAGGGGGTAAAACAAGCTGGACAGAATAATCTCTCAGTCAATTCTAGATATTGCACCTGATCCTACCATCAGACAGCAGAACATGCTGGTGACTTCTGGAGATAGAACATTACCTACCATCCCAAACTCTTCTGCATCCCAACTGCAGAGAATGATTGTTCTCCGAGGATTCCAACCCAAACGCATGAGAAGAGCATATCTACGAGCAATGTCAAGCAGGGCAGCAGTTCCACTATTGGGGTCAACTGCTCCATAAGTCCATGCATCTCTATGGTTTCCAAGAAGTACAAAACGATCAGGCTCTTGTGATCCCCGTATGACAGCAAAAACATTATGAACTGTTGCCATCTTTTTCTCACCCTGGAATCAGAAATAATGCAGAAACACTTCAATAAATTTCTGAGCTAACCTGCTTCTGAGCCAATCCGTATGTATACCATTTGGCTGGGTAACTTTAGTCGTTAAATTGAAAAGAATCAATTAAAGCTAATGGTTACATAAATTCACACGCTGTAAAATTAGGTAATATATCTTGAGAGAATTAGCAGGTGAAAATTGCAAAAGATCTATTTCTTTGATGAAACTGATGAACTGCATATCTCTTCAAAGATTGGATTAAACAACTGAGACCAGGAGATGTTCAATAAGAGAAAGTTCCTTTGACCAATATGACTTTCCTTATATGTATTTGACTCATGCATGTTTGTCTTAGGGGAGCCTAAAGAATGCCATTTAAAATGCCGATCTAAATAACCATTGTGTGACAATGGAGAAATAACTATCACGAGCAACTTTTGCTTTCTATCAACCAAAGAACATATTTAACCTTTTAAGCACTTCATAACATTCATGGAAATGTTAGAATCTTTGAGAAATCACATAATTTTGAGCTTGGCAATAATTTTTTTTTTATAACCATAGTGTCGGGGACAGCTGGAGGGCACCTCGACTAATTCCATGGGGTACCTACTACCTTCTACCAGCACAAGTACCGGGTAACTCTATCTACTAAGGCTTGGACATATAGGATGAAACCACTTAGTGTTTTGGCCTCTGCTAACCTAGCAAAATCTGACAATAAATCATCCACTTCTTTTGGTAAGAAAACAGACATTCCTTGGCATAATTGAAGATTATTATGACCAAATTTGAACAAAAACATCTATTAAAACAAGAATTGGAATCCATGCTATTTAAATGAGTAAATCCAAAGGGAAAGCATGAACTCCTTGAGAAATGTTAACTTATAAAGTATAAAGTGGGTCCTACTATACCTAGTTAGTACATGACATTGGAAAAGCACTAAAATGCTTGAAAAAAGTTGATACATTCTAGGTTAGCTTCGAAAAAAAAGTGACACGGCGTGTTTGGAAAGAGTGTTAACAGTAAGTTATTTCCATAAGAGAATACATAATTACCCCCTCCAACTATGACATTATTTTCCTACATACACTTTAATTAGGTGGGTGTCCTAAATCCTAATACCCCCTTATTCAAGGTGAATTTATTACCCCCTTATGACCCCATGTGACTTGGAGAGCGTACTTCACTCGAGCGTGAGATAAGCAAAAATTAAGATTTTTTTAATTTTTTTGAGCATCTGTTACATTGAAAATATTTTTTTATTACTTTATTTATTTTTCAATTCTTTTTCCTCTTATTTTCTTCATCGAACTCTTCACCCATTTTCATTTTTTCCAGTATCTTCTTGCTTCTCTTTTCTCTCATCTTCTTTCTCCTCCTTTATTCAACCTCCTTTTCCTTGAGCCTATAACCCGATAAATCATAGTTTTTGTTAGGATCGAGAACTCGGGTAGTGCAGAATTTAGCCAAACAATGTTATAATGACAATAATAAAGACGATAGTAAGTTGATAATAACGAAAGAAAGAAAATAAAGAAGACACAAATTTGACGTGGTTCAATCAGTGTGACCTAGTCCATTGGAGGAGAGGAGCAATTTCACTATATCAACAAGGATATAAAATTAGAGTAAATCCTCTAATTAATCCCAAATACCCCAAGAGAATAACCTCAGAAGATCACTCCAAAGAAAGGGTTCACACAAGTGTTTTCCTTTACTCTAAGGGAAACAACAAAGAAAGAGAGCAATGAAATGTTTTCACGAGCTTCAAGGTGTGTTACAACTAATGGCCAATTTTCTTATTTATAGGAATGAAATGTACTTGTTGATGTCATAAGTGACATCAATAGGAGATACAGACATCAACATTTCCATGTAAATATATCAACTTTTATATGGCTGCTAAATCTCAACTTTTACGGTTGCCAAATCTCAACATTTATGGCTACCAAATCTTTGACAAAAGAAAGAAAAAGGACCCTACAAAATCTAAGTCAAATAACAAAGGCCACATTACAAATCTCTACCTTGGCTTGAGTTTGGCGAATATAGTAAATCTGCTCCATCCTCTCCGCAAAAGCCCATATGGGCTAAATTATTATTCATAAACGGCAATTTTGCTTGAACTTGCTAACTGGAGAAGACTTCATGAACATGTCAACAGGGTTGTCCCTAGTGTTAATCTTCTACACCAAGACCTTTCCTTCAGCAATGGTTTCTCGGATGAAGTGATACTTGATATCAATATGCTTCGTTCTCTCATGATACATCTGATGATCCTCTATGTTATACCCCAGAAAAGAGTCTTCTAGTTCTGGTAACATGAATAAGGAGCTTGGCATTCTTTCTAAGCCAAACTCATCAACGTTGGAACAAAATACAGTTGAAGCTCCAAAAGTTGAGTTAGAAGTTGTGACTTCTAACATTGAACCAAATGAGTATTCCACAGCTACATACAGATCAAGGTGGAGATTTGTAATGTTGTGGCCTTTGTTATTTTGTCTTAAATTCTGGAAGGTCCATACCATGATCAAGAAAGTTGTTTTTCTTCCTTTTGTCAAAGATTTGGCAGCCATAAACATTGAGATTTGGTAGTCGTAAATGTGAAGATTTGACAGCCATAAAAGTTGAGATTTGGCAGCCATAAAAGTTGATAAATTTACATTGAAATGTTGAAGTTTGTATCTTCTATTAACATCATTGATGACATCAACAAGTGCATTTTCATCCCTATCAATAGGATAATTGGCCATTAGTTGTAACACACCTTGAAGCATATGAAAACATTGCATTGCTCTCTTTCTTTGTCTTTCCTTTAGAGTAAAGGAAAACAATTGTGTGAAAGAAAGGATTGATCTTGTGAGGTTATTCTCTTGGGGTATTTGGGATTTGTTAGAATAGGAATATGTATATACAATCCTACTTAGAATAAGAATAGGAATTGTAATAGGAATAGGAATAGTAATAGGAATAGATATAGTATATAATATCCTACTTGGTAAAGGATTGTATTGTGGTGTCTATAAATAAGATTTCAGTGTAAAGTTACCAGTTTAAAAAAAAAAAAGGGTCTCGATGTAATAATGTAGATACATAATTCAACAATATTATTTTCCTATATTTCTCACATGGTATTAGAGTCTCTACGATCTTGGTAGAGAATCAAAGAGCCTCCGTTGTCGGCGGGCGACTATTACCCATATATGCCACCCGTCTTGCCAACATTATGTTAGCAAAAGTTGGGTTACCATGTATCTTTTTGGTGACTATTTTCTCATATCTAATTTGTGTAGCACTGCGCCATCTTTTCGATGACTACTTTATCATATTCAATTTGTGTAGCATTGTGACATATTTTCAATGACTATTTTCTCATATCTGATTTGCATAGTACGGTTCATCTCTCTAGACTACTTCTCAAATTTAATTTGCATAGTACCGTAGATTTTTCCAAACTACTTTTTCATATCTAAGTTGCATAGCACTGTATGTCTTTACATTGACTCCTCAAATTTGATTTGTGTAGTTCCATGCATCTTTCATGTGACTCCTTAAATCTTATTTGCATAGGATTGTGCCATCATTCTAACCCTACTCATATAATTTCTCTTTTTCAATAGGGTTGTGCCGTCAATCCAATCCTACCCATATAATTCTCTTTCTCAGTTGGGTTGTGCCATTATTCCGACCTTACCCATATAATGCTCCCATCATCTGACCCTACCCATATAATTTTATTCCTCAGATTGTGATCACTTTCAGCCATCAAATCTAGTTATCCGACGCATGAGCATGTTCCGGCCAGTTTTATGGTGACTTTCTTGTCTAAGATCTACTCATCACTTGCTTTCAATACGATTCATATATTTTATATCATATTTCGAGCACTTTCTGTTTCAGATTTACTTTTGCCAAAAAAAAAGAAGTTATACTTAGATATATTTGGGATGGATTAAAGTGATATTTTCTCTCCCGTGGCTAAAATAGCATATGTCCGCCTTATTCTATCTATGATTGTCGTTCTCCATTGGCCTTTTAATCAGTTGGACATTAAGAATGTTTTTCTCCACGGTGATCTTGAGGAAGAAGTCTATATGGAGCAACCACTTGATTTTGTTGCTCAAGGAGAGTCTAGTAGACTTGTATGTCGATTGTGTAAGTCACTTAATGGTCTGAAACAGTCTTCTCAAGCTTGGCTTGGAAAGTTCAACACTGCAATTCAGGAATTTATCACTCTGTGTTTTATTGATATTATGCTTCAAATCCAACCCAGCACGTTGAGATTGACTAACATTATGCATCAAACCAATATTTCATGAGAAGAATAAGCACATTGAAGTTGAATGTCAATTTTGTAAAGTCGAGTGATCAACTTTCAGATATCTCAACAAGCCCCTCATCGATCCTCGTATTAATTACATTTGTAACAAGCTAGGTACATATGACTTGTATGCACCAGCTTGAGGGGGAGTGTTAGAATAGGAATATGTATATACAATCCTACTTAGAAAAGTAATAGGAATAGGAATATGTATATACCATCATGTTTACGAACACCATCAAGCAACTAAAAAATATCAGAAACCTTGCATGTAGTTTTAGAAAACTTAAAGGATCCAGACTCTAGAAACTCATGTTCTGTTTTCTAAAGTCAACCTTGGATCAGCTTGACAAGCCCGCTACTGTTTGACAACAATGAGCAACCAAATGATGGTATTTGTGGAGAAATACTAAATCATATGGATACAATTCTCATTTTGTAACTTGATTAATTGGATCATTAGTTTTAGTGATAAAAGGAAACATAGCAAACACTGATACACAATTACCTACAGTATTTTTGTTTGGCCTATTAAAAGAAGGTTATAGCTAGTGAACCAAACATTCTATATATTCAGGACATGGTGAAAATTATCAAGTCCAGCTTGCAGCTGGTCAATGCCCCGGAATTGCATGCATTATGTTACACCTTCTCAAAGAATAATTTATGAATAACTACTTGGCAGGCATTTTTACTTCTCAACTCAACTTTCATCCTGCTTTTGAAAAATGGAAGACAACAAACTTGAACAGGAAGAACCCAAAAAAAGAAGTTAATAGATATGTTAACACAGGATAGCATCCATATGTTAAAATGTAATCTGCTCTCCTTGAACATAATGTCTTTTTGATTATGTAAAACACCACTTATTTTGGAACGGAAGGAGTAGTGTTTGTGAGACTTTCTATTTTTTAGCATCATGAGCACACCTTATGATAAATCAGCAGAAGCAAACTTGCTTTATTTGCTAATTGTAAAAGCCCGTTTTGAGAATACTTACCATTGCATGCCCAATTGATCAAAACCTCGATGGCTTGATCAACCATAAACGATCATAGGTATGCATCTTTTTTTGTTTTTTGATTGGTAAACGGTATTGTATAAAACAGCAGCAAAACTGCTGACAAGTATTTACAGAGGGAAGCCTCATTACAAGTTGTGTAATGAACTCAAAAAGCTAACCATGACCTAAAGTTAATCATCTTTACGCCAACCAATCTACGTAAATATTCAGGTTCATCTTTCTATTACAAGACAGCCCAGATCCTCCAACATCCCTCTTCCCCTATCAGCTACCTCCCGATAGATAAACATAACTTTAAGGTGAGCCTGAACTATCCTACTCAAACTGACCTACCACCCCACAATCAAGAATGGCGTAAGCCAATACCACCCACCCCACATTCAAGATGTTTTTTATTGTCAAATATCATTTCATTACTTCACCAAAATGATGTTTGGGCAATATTTGGAAATGCAATCTTTCTTTACCAAAAGCAGACATGAGAACAAAGAAGTAATCTTTACCATCATCTATCAAGAATTCTACCAAAATTAACAACTTACAAATTTTGGAAAACCCAAAAACTTAAATAAATAGAACTCCATCCATCTCATTTTACTAGAAATAGAAAAGTTGAAGACATTCTAGAAACTTCCAAATAATAGTAATCATAATCAAGGTATAGGACAAAATGAATGAAGACATTCAACACACGAAATTGAAAGAAAAAAGAAATGAGCATGACAAAGAGGGGTAAACTAACCTGGTAGGTAAAGTTGATCATAATGGGTCCAGGCCCAAGTCTTCCACTAGTACTACATCTCAAACTCTTTCTCCATTCATAAGGCATCTCAGGTCCCTCGAGTGCTTTCAATATAATCTCAGCTGACTTCATTGATATAGGCAATGAATGTATACTAGGAAACCTTTGCATCACCAAAGGGTCATCTATTCTCAACTTCTCCCCATTCTCAACCCCACCCCACCCCGGACTTAATGGGTCCCCTAAACCACTCATCACCGTCCCTCTTTCAACCCCACCTTCAAACTCACCCTCCGTAAACATCAACACCGCTTTCACCCCTCTCGCCGCCGCCTTCTCCACCATCTCATTCCTCGACAACCCACCACCCCTCCTCACAATCCCAACACACCCCTTAACCTTCACCCCATTCGCACCAAGGGCAATATAGTCCTTTTCCCTCCCATAATTCAAAAAACACGGCTTACCGTACGCCGACCCAGATGGCGAATAAGCATGATAAGGCTTCACAACGCCGCTAGAAGAAAAACCCGGCTCAGCCAAAGCTAAAGAAAGCACCGACCCATTGGGAAAATGGAGAATAACTGAAGAAAACAAAGGGTATGATAGAAGAACAGTGTAATTAGTAACATGGGTTTGAAGGTTTAAGGATTGGAAATGAGACTTGACGTAAAGAGCAGTATGAAGGGAAGGGGTTGTACCAGCAAGATGAGGATGAAGAGTGAGGTGACGGAGGTAGGTAGCGAGGGTGTAGTTAGTGGCGGAAGAGATGAAAGTGTTGAAGTAAAAAAGGGAAGTTGGTGGTGAGCTATGGTGATAGTTGAGAGTAGTAAAGAAAGCTAGAATGAAGAAAATGAAGAGCAAACTCCATGTTTTGATAGAAAAATGGAGGTTTGAGCATAGATGAAGCATTTTTATTTTGTATGAATGGAAGAGAAGAGAAGGAAGAAATGGTGTGTACTGTAATGGAAATATTCACAACTTCACATCATTTTTTTTTTGGCGTCATGTATAGTGGAAATAAGTAACTGACGAGTTGAGTGGAGTTTTTTGCTCCATTTGCTTTGCCTTTTTTGGTCGAAACGAAGAGAATATATTCTCGCACACGGGTCTAATTTGGCCCCATGTGAGTCTTAAATGGGGACAACAATGGGAAGGGGCGGGTGAAGTGGGGAAGGTTGAATCTTAATCCGCAATTTTTTTAAATTGATTCAAATTTTTTCTGTTTTAATCCACTCTACACCATACCCACTAGACTCTCTTCATTTTGTCTCTATTAAGTTTTTCTTCATTTTATTATTTTGTTAACACATATTTTATTAAACAACTTTCACATATAGCAAACATAAAATTCATATTTGTATGCTATAGCAAATTTTGCATAATTGCGCTCCATAACAAATATATATATGTATAATTCGCTATACATATACAAAAAAAACAGTTGTATAATTCGCTATACATATACAAAGAAAACAATTGTATAATTCGCTATACATACACAAAAGGAAGCAGTTGTATACAAAAGATCAATTGTATAATCTGTGTATGTATAAAACGAGAAAGAGATAAAGGCAAACGAAAACTGGGCGGGGAAATATTTGTATTGTATAATTATAAGTGTATAAGACGAAGATATATGTATTTGCATGTGTATATACAATTTTCTCTCGCTTTATACAAACAGAAGCACAATTTATACATTTCGTTTCTGTTTGTATAAGCGAGAATGGCGAGCGAGATTTGGGAGAGTGGCAAGCGAGATCTGGGAGAGGGGAGAGAGGGAAACGAAAATATATGTATATATACAATTTCCTCTCGCTTTATACAAACACAAACACATTTTATACATTTGTGTTTGTATAAAAGCGAGAGAGGCGAGCGAGACTACCACCAAACGAGAGTGGTGAGCGAGATTCCACCAGGGAGAGTGGCGAAAATAGCAATAGTTTGCTATTATATACAATTTTCCCTATTTTATTTCTTTATTTTAATAAAGGAAGATTTTTATATTATTTTTCAATGTGGGATCATCTCGATCATAAGGCCACTAAAACAATCGTTTGGGATCCTAAATTTTTCAGGGCTCCTAAGTAGAGCCGTCAAAATGAGCTTAGCCCATGGGGCCGGCCCAACCCTACCCGTTATTGGGGTAGGGTTGGGATAAGATTTTTCAAACCCATTTAAAACTAAGGCTTATAAGCCCGGCCCACATAAGTCCTTGGCCCTTGAGGCTTGATCGGGGTCGGCCCATGGGCCAAAACTTTTTATTCAAGAGTAATTTACAACAATCTCATTAGTATATAATCTAATTGTTTGAATACACACTATTTTGTAATATTATGAATCTTCGTACCCAGATACATGTATCTCGGAATATATGGACTCAAAATTAGGTTAATTTGTTATAGATACACTTTATCCAAGTAGATTCGCATGTATCTAAGATACATATACAAATCTCGTGCCCTCACCTCGCTCCCATCTTGCTTGTCACTCTCTTATCTCACTCGTATATCTGGTATGCGAGATACATGCTAATTACACTAGATTTTTGCTAGTGTTATTGTAACAGCACCATTATTTGATTTGAAAATCTTCTCATTTTCTTGATGTTATAGAATTATAAGTTTAAAAAAGAAAAAAAAAGGTCTAGCCCACCCCAGCCCTCGACCCTTCTAGGGTCGGGTTGGATTGAGCATTTTCAGGCACTACCAAATGAAGGGTCGGCCCTCCCCAGCCCTTCAAATTCCTTGGCCCGCGAGGCTTGGGCAGGGTGGGGCTGGGCCGCCCCTTTTTCACAGCTCTACTCCTAAGTATTCCCATATATATATGTTTACAATTTTGATAAGAACTTTTTGGTAGAAATATAATAGCAGTAATTGTTTACTTTATTTAATGAGGAGGTCGTTGTAATAATTGAGAAATAGAATCGTGTTTAGTTAATTGTAGCATCATTTATTATGTGGCTACCTATTTTGTTGACTTGTTTATATCTTGGTGATTATCATACTCCGCATTATTATTCTTACATTTACCTTTTCTATTTCCCTTTTCAGCTGGCTTAAATTTTCACATTTACTTTAGTTTTCCCAAGGATTCATTAGTAGAAGGTTATTGTTAGAGTTGGGCCCAGTGTGGTTGCATGGTTATGTGGGCAGTGTTCAGATAGTGCGGGTAAATATTGGTATGGCTCCAGATGGGAGGATTATCTCTGATGGCTAAAGGGTGTTGGGTTTGGAGTATTCAGTTGAGAATTTGACTTATGAGCTATTCAACATCCTCTTTTGTTAGTTGGTCGCTTCGTTCTATGGTATTTTTGTGGTATTAGTTCGTCTCAGATTAGTCAGTTGCGTTCAGTTGAGTTGGGTGTGGTTAAATGGAAGTTAGCATAAAAGGGAGGAGTTGGTTGGTTGCTAATTTTGATCTTTGGAGATGAGGTGAATTTGAGAATTTTCTCTCGGCCTGAGTTCTGGGTTGGCGTTGCCCAACTCGAGAGGGTATCTATGTATGACGGAGTACTGTGTGAGCCTAATGCCCTCATCTTCTGAGTCCTTAGACTTCTCATATTCCTTGACTTTCGCGGATGAAAGTCCTTTTAGTATTGGATGTTATAATGACCCTCAAAGTCATTTTTGTTATTTAACTTTTAGAGCTTTCCTATAGCGGCCCTAAGTCATTTATGACTTGTTGGGTTTGATAGTTTGGTCGTTGGGTCATTAGTGCGAGTTTTTGAGTTTGGAGGCTTTAAGCTTGAAATAGTTTACTTTAGTCAACATCTGGAGATTTTGACGCCGAAACAAAATTTCGTCAGTTCCATCAACTCTGGAAGGGTCATGAGCAGTTTGAGTTTTAAGGCTTTCATTTGGAGTTGGTGCGAATAAGAGTTTTAGTTTTAGAGTTTTGCTTCAAGTTTGACTTTGATAAAAATTTTGGTAAACGCGCTTAAAATTGAATTTTAGTCAACGTGGTTAGTTCTGAAATACCAAGCTTGGTCTTGAACAACCTTTGGTTCGGTTCCCGAAGGTACCGGGATGAGTTTCTAGCTTTTGGTATTTTGTTTGTATTTCTTAGTTAAGTATTGAATTTGGTCAATATTTTGATGAAACAACCTCGGTTGGTCGTTTCGTCGATCCATTGAGTCTAGAATGTTGTTTACAAATGGTTGGACTTTTGGTTTGGGTCGTTTGGACTCCGAATGAATTCTGAGGGCTTGTTCAAAAGTTTGGACACTTGGCCCATTTTGCTGGTGCAACTTGGGCTGGACTTCGCGTTCACGGACTTGGTCCCCGCATTCGCGGACCTAGTCCTCGTGTTCACGGAGGCTTGTGGTTATTTCCCTCCGCATTTACGGAGGTCTACTGCTTGGTATTTTAAGACCAACAACCATTTTAGCCCAACCTCATTCCCTCTTTTTGAGATTTTGGGAGCTATAGAGCTTAAAATTGGGTGATTCCAAGTGATGGAGGTTTGTGTTGATCGTGGCTATGCATTGGAATGGGGAGGAGTGAAAAATGCCGGTTGGAGGTATATTTTGCACCAAAAAAGCTGCCCAAACCCTCTTTAATGGTGTTTTCTTGTGATTTTGTGGCATGGACTGTTTTAGCCCATTTTCGATACTGTGCCAATTTTCTTGGCACAAGTTCCTTTAGTTATTTGGTGCCTTTTGACAAAGTCAATTCCCTATGCGGGTCCCATATGCCCATTTTGACTCAATTTTTTGGTCCATCTCCAGTTGTTGCGTTTTTGGTGTCTAAACATTCGTATGGACGTTGTGATCAATATTTTTTTAGCGTGGCGGTGTTTGGAGGAATTTGGGAGGTGGACAACTTTAGTTCTGCAATTGTGGAGCGCGCGTATTTGGCTTCGAGGTAGGCTACGGTCTACTTCTTCTTTGATTGAGCTTCTTAGATGATGTTTAGCATTTATTGCATGTGATTTGGGATTGTGAGTAGCGAATTTAGGATTATCTCTGTTATCCTTATTTCCTTGATTCCCGCTTGAACCTTAGAATAATTAGAATTATGAAATCCTTAGCTTAGGTTGGAGATTTTTTGCTTGTGCCTTAGCTTAGTATTTTTAACCTCTTTAGAGTCGTTATTTTGTACCTTGTTGGTAGTTAGTGTGACTGGTACCTTAGAATAAGTTTTGATTTATCCTTAGGTATTATAGTTTCTTCTTAGGAGTGGTTCTTGGGTTTGGTTCTTTCCGCTAGTGTGGGTACCATAAGATTATGTGGTTCATAGGGTTTTGCTTCAATTACACTTGTACCTATGATGAGGTTCCTATCCCTTGGTTAGTTCTAAAACTTTCGATGTTGATGTTTTTCGTAGGTGGGGGTTAGTTGTGCTTGTACCTTTTTTTGGTGGTATCTTCGGGTGGATGAGGTATTTCTTGTGTACTCATTTGACTTATTGATTCCTTGTAACTCCTTTAACCATTTGCTTAGAGTTGTTGTTTCCTTCTCTTGTTATCTCCGTTGAATTGGTTGAGGTATGTTGGGCACGGGGCCTTGTTCAAGGACCAGCTAGATCCTTGTTAGTTCTCGTGCTCTAGGATTGAGAGGATTGCTATTTATTCTATTTGTGATTGTGAGCGTGTTGTTTGGATGCTGGTGATGGCATGCATTGCATTGGTTTTCACATACTTGTGACTTGTAGTACTGTAACACCCCGTATGCTAGAACGACCAAAATGCAGATTTTTCAGAAGTTGCAGGTGCAACCCACAATTGCCACCCACGGATCGTAGGGTGACCCACAGTCTGTTCTGGTGGTCCGTGGATGCCCACCTGCAGCCCTCCCCAGAACCAGTCCAGAAATCCGGCTAAGGGTCCACCTACGCCGGGACCTACGGACAGTAGGTCAGGCCACGGTCCGTGGTCCAGGTCATGGGTCAGCCCCCAGCTTCAGTCCCAGAACTCCTCAGAAAATTACTCTAAGTCCAGACCTACACAGGACCTATGGACCGTAGGTCAGACCACGGTCCATGGTCCAGGGCCGGAGGTCGGACCCCAGATTTCTAGTCCCAAAACCTCATCGATGGTTGAATGTACGAGTATGTGAAGGGAATACTAAACAAGACATAATCTTGAAAGGAATCTAAAAAAGAACACTTACCTTGGCTTTACTCAACTCATGAATAACCCAACTCAAATGCAAAGTAAAACAACAATAATGGTGCAGTTATACAAAGCATTTAAAACATGAGGTAGCAACTCAATTTGTTAAAGAAATGCAATAACAACTCAGTTTACATGTAAAGCAATATAATATTGTGGGAGTTTCTCTAACCGACGCCCACCACTATGATCTTAAGTGATGAGACAACGTCTTGCCCACATTGCCAGAACTGTCCTATACTTTGCCGTCATATAGAACGCCTTAACTAAGTGGATCCACTAGTCTATGCTAAAAAGCACTAAAGAGTCATCTAAAAAGTATGATCATTTTCTACCCATGATGACTACATAGTTTATGGAGACTTGAGTTACTATGAATTCGCGTCCCCATATCGGTGCTCAATACTACTCCCAAAATATACTCAGCTCATATATTTTTAAAACAAAGCTCTTTCTTTGGTTTGAGATAATTACTCAAAACTTAGCTTAATAGCTCTCTTGGAAATCAGTGTTTCCTTTTTTGCTCAAATGTGAAAAACATTTTAACTCTTGGGAATACTTAGTTCCTATATAATCTTTGAAGAAATGAACTTTACTCTTACTCTTTACTCAACTCAAAGTTTAAGTCTTAAAACAAAGTTAAAACGTTTGTAAAAGACTTTTGGAAAACTCTATGAACTTCTCTTGACTTAACTCTTAACCTCTTGACTTGACTCCTTGAATTGAAGTATGGATTCAAGGCTCATGATCTCATGTTTATGGATGATTTCATGATGTTTAGACGTACCTTAGAGTGTTGGAATCAATTAGGAAACATAGGTACGTTGAAGGAACTAGTACGGAAAGATGGGGGGAAGAATGGGAAGAACTGGCGTCCCTGGCGCTTTGAGCGACGTGGGGTGCCAGAGGGAAAACTTCAGAAGCAAGGGTGGGGCGTTCTGGCTGGTGCGGTGCCACAAGACCCAAACTTCAGAGCCTCTGCTGAGGCGCTCTGGTTGGGGCAGTGCCCCATGCCCTTGCCCAGGTAAGTCCCGACTTTTCTTGCTCATTTTTCAACTCTAAACTCCCTAAATCAACTTGGTTCTTTTCCCAAACACTTAGAATCGACTATACCTTCAATATATGCAAGATTCAACTCAAAATAACACCTAAAAACATGAATCAATCTCAAGAAACTTCAACAACAACAAGAACCCACAAGATTTCAAACGAATTTCATCAAGAACTCATAAGATTTGCTTTCAAAACTATATAACTTCACTGAATTGAATCATGATTAGAGTGTGGGTGAACTAATCCAATGCTATGTGATCTCACATACCTCGTAGGGATCACCCCTTGACAAAATCCACAAGTGATTCTCGAAGAACTTGACGATTCTTGCTCCTTCTCCTCTTCTTTTCTCTTCTCTCAAAACCCTAACTTAGTTTTTCAAAAGTGTAAACTGACCAAGTTCAGTTTAGACCCCAAATAAACTCCTAAAAACGAAATAAAATAATAGGGTAAGGAAAAGACCATAATGCCCTTCTAAAATCCGGATTAGACTATTCTTATTTGAACATCCCAACTTCAAATAGGCATATCTCACTCATACAAACTCGGAATCGTGAAAAATTGGCGGTTTTGGAAAGATAATTTCAAGATATTTCCTACGGTATCTGGAAGCACACCTAACTCATCCTGAGTTAGAAGTTGTGATCGTTTAAAGTTGACCAAAAACTCAAACTTAACTTAACTTAACCAATTTTCTAGATTTTTCATCCTTTCCTAAAATGACTATTTCCAATTCTATATCTTTCAATTAGCGAGATGTTACAATACCACTTACACAAGAACAAATAGAGTAATTTTGGTGAGAGAGTGCAAGTGAACCGATTAAAAGTTCAATCTATGATTTCACATAAAAGGCTTATCAAAAGAAGAAGTCTCGACTTTATTTTTCATCATCCTCAAGCTTCGATGATGTGGATAGAGAGACAATGTCTGCATTGGAGAGTAAGATATCATTTCTCAATGTTGAGCTTGTTGCAATAGCTGAAAGAGAGACGGGGAGATTATAGTAGTAAAAGAGGTAGAGAACAAGAGATATGCAACGCTTCAAACCAACTAAATTATCTTTTTGATTCAAGAAATATTATTCCTTTATGTCCCAATGATACACGTTGAGGTCTAGATGATGATCCTGATAAGGAGAGTAAGGGTGATGATGAGAGTGATGAGTATGATAAGGAGAGTGAGGGTGATGATGATCAGAGGCGGAGCCAGGACATCATGTCAGTGGGTTCTAAATTTTTAAAAAGAAATAACGATCTTAACCTAAAGTAACAATCATCAAATTAATGAACAAGGAAACAAATAAGGAAGAGAATGAAAAGGGAGAGACAAGAGTACACACCGGAGGCCAGATGTTGGATAACAACAATTAGATCAACAATAAAAGTTAGAACCCTAACTTTTGGAGAGAAAAATTGAGTTAAACTTTTTGAATGTGAGTAGAAATCAATAGTTAGATATTGTAGTTTTACGATACAAATACTATTTTCCTTTTTTAATTTTTTTTTTCTTATATAAACCCACCTACGTTTTTAATTAATTCTTACCGATTTTTTATTTTTTTAGAAAATTAATTACGACGCAAATACTATTTTCTTACCGATATTCTATTTTTTAATTATTTTTTATATAAACACGCGTTTAGAAATTAATCAAAAAAATTGTGTCCCTATCGAGATTCGAACCCACATTCCGCAGGGGCTGAACAATCTCGTTGGGTGCATAGCGACCACTGGGCCAAAAGCTTCCGTGTGTCAATGGCTTCGCAGGAAATATATATATACATTGTACTTCATATTTTAATACAAATATAGTGTCTACGGAAAAATCAGTGGGTTCGGCTGAACCCCTTTCCGCTACAGTAGCTCCGCTCCTGATGATGAGAGTGATAAGGAGTAGTTGTATCTATTAGAAATTTCAGACTTTGTACGTATAGTTTGTATAGTTTGTATATTTTTGAAATTGTTTGATCGTATTTTAGTTTAATTTGAATTAGATTAAGTTTATTTTGAAGTAGCGTAATGTAAATGTTGAAAAATATCGTGTTGGCAACTCTTTGAGCTAGTTTGATTGTAATATACATGTAGACAACAAATAACAGTAATTTGATGTCAGTTTGTTGCAGAAAATCGACCTCCGGAAGTTGGAATCTCAATAAATAAATAAAATAAAAAATGAATAATATCGATATCCAAAGGTCAGAATCTTAAAAAAGAAAACAACAAAAAAAATATAACACCGATCTCCAAAAGTCGGAATCTCAAAAATAAAAATTTAGTCCCTCTGTTTACTTTTAATTGTCATGTTGCGCTTTTTGAAAGTCAATTTGACTAATTTTTAAAGTTAAATTAAATTACATTAATTCGATATTTAAAAAAAAATAGATATTCAAAAACTATGCGAAAAGTACTATAAATTATAATTTTTTGCATATCAATATGATGAAAAATACATCGTAAAATGTTAGTCAAAGTTCTTATAGTTTGACTCTAAAAAAAGAAAACATGACAATTAAAATTGGATGAAGGGAGCGTAAAATATATAATACTGACATTCGGAGGTCGAAATTTAAAAAAAGCAAATAATTAAAAATTAATTAATACCGACATATGGAGGTTGGAAATATAAAAAATAATAGTTAAAATAAAGTACTACCAACATCCGCATGTCAAAATCTCAAAAAAATTGAAAATTAATCAATACCGACCACTGAAAGTTGAAAAAATATATATAAAAATATACAAATCAAGAATACAGACCTCCGAAGATCAGTATCGCAAAATATATAAATTAAATATTCCGATATACAAAGATCAAAATTTTATAATACTAAAATAATAAAAATAAATAATACAAACTTCTGTAGGTCAGTATTAATATGATATATATTTCTATATTTTATTATTTAATCGATTTCTATGGATGAAAATAATAATAAAAACATATAAAATCGACCTCAAGAAGTCGGAAAATAAAATAAATTAAGCTCATAATTGTTTCGACTTAAAATTAAAACTGACCTCCGGAGGTCGGTATTGAAAAGCGATCAAGCTTTTTCTGACTTCAGCTATGAAGTCGTATTTGGTCAATATTTCAGGAAATGCTAACCTCTGGAAGTCGATATTCTGAGGTCGGTTTTCTTTATTTTTTTAGCAGTGTTAATGACTTTTGACTTATAAGTCAATTCAAATAGACAACTACTCATTTTATTTCATATTACTTTACTCTGTTGACCTGATACATCCTCTTAAGTAAGATTTAATTAGAGGTGTAGTTTAATAAACTAATCTTATTAGTGATGTTCTGGAGCTCTAAATTTGACTACTACTATTTTATGTAGTTATTTAACACTAAAGATAGTATGAGGGAAAAAACAATAAAACTCTCTTGATTTACTAAAATGAACAAGTAAAATAAAATATATATTTTTAATATAAAGAACAAATAAAACAAAACAGAAGAAGTATAAGTAAGATCTATTTATAGTTTGGTTAATCCCTCACAACAAGGCTTCTTACTTTTCATAAATATTGAGTCTCCCTCTATGTTTATGTGAGTTTTACCGGTCTTTTACTTTGCTTACTGCAAAAGCTAAAGTCTTCCAATAAGACACCAGTCAAACGAATAAAATAAGACATAGATTATACATCACTTTTGTTAGATTTTGTATCCATATCAAACATATAATAGTTGTCACGACCCGAGTCTACACCCTGGACGTGGCCGACATTCGAGAATCATTGTTGGCAGTGGCGGAGCCAGGATTTTTGTGGAGGGGGTTCAACATATAAAGAGGTAAATTAAAAAATGGAGCAAAACGGATCGGGGAAGAAATTTTTTATCCTTAATCCGTTAAATTTAACTTGCCTTGTCATGCCGCGTTTAACGTTTCATCTTACTTTTACCCTGCTTCATTGATTCTTTTTTTTTTAAAGTGATTTTTTTTCTTTTTTTTTTTTATTGTTTTACTTTATTTTGAATTTTTAAAATAAATTAAATTAGTGTTCATTCAATCATATGTTACTTTAAAAACTGTTTAATACTCTTTAAAAAGGTGTGGGGATTGAGTTACTAATATTATAATGCATATTAAAAGGATAAATAAATGGCATCGCCAATTTTTTTTTCATTTTTTCAATTTATAAGGTTTTCCATTGGTAAAAAAAAAGATGAATAAATCAAATAAATGTAGTTTACATCTCTCTAGAATAGAACTGAAAAAATGAGAAAGAAATATCATGTGTCATGCGATTCAAATTTATTCGTTCGATTAAGTTTAGTTTAACTTATCTTTAAAATATTTTTTCTCTATCTCAATTTCAAGTTAAAGAATAATTGACAGGTTTTTAAAAAGTTCCTTTGAATTAGTATATAAAAAGAGAGTTACGTAAAAATAAAATGTGCAATAGAGATAAAAAGAATAAAATACAAATAAATGAAAATAATGTGCCTAATAAATTCGAACAAATGAATATTGAAAAGGTGAAATAACATTTAAAAAAATGAAGAAAATATTAATAAAGCTCCAGCCCAAAAATGTTGAGCCCATCTCAGCCTTGCTATTTGATTTTCCAAATGAAGAAAACATAAAAAAAAATAAGAAAAGAGTTGTTGCACGGAATCAAACCCAAGATGTCCAGGGGAATTATTGAGCAACCTTTACCACTGAGCTAGCCTCTTTACATGTGTTGAGGGGGTTCATTTTAATATATATACACATGAAAACAGAATTTGACCTTATATATACAGTATAATTTTCCGACGAAGGGGATTTGGGTGAACCCCCTAACCTCAATGTAGATTCGCCCCTGATTGCTGGTCCCCAAGCGAACCCTCATCATGGTTGACTACAAGCAGAAGACTAACTTAAGCATACAAAAGCTTAAAATCAGAATAAAATTCATTGAAACTCAAATAATTAACTCAGAATATAATCGTATATTCAACTAGCCAAAACTACGCAACTCAAGTCTTTAAAATATTTAACAAGATAAATGAAACAGTTAACAAGATAAATGAAACAGACTTCTCAAACTCTACTGTCTATCCATGAAGCCTCTAAATGACCAAGATGGAAGTCGGGACAAGACCCACGACATCCTGACAAAACTAAAAAGTAAATGAAATCTTCTGAAAGCAAGGAGGCTCACCATAGCTAACTCGAACTCCATGTGGTATCAACGAAACTCCTGTTGATGATCTTGAATACATGTATCTGCATCATGAAACGATGCAAGTCAAATGGCTCAGACCATGGAATGTACAAGCATGTAAGGGGAATTCTAAAGCATAACATAAGCTTGAACTTGATAAAAAGGAAACATACTTGCCTCTTCTCAACTCACTCAACTAAACTCAACTCAAGAATAAGATACTCAACTCAAAGATTAAATACTCAACTCAAAGATATGGTATTCAACTCAAAGGTACTCAACTCAAGATAAAGCAACAATAAAAGATACGGTATATGGAAAGCTTTTAAAACAATAAATAGCAACTCAATGTATTGAAGAATACAATAATAACTCAATTTGTATATAATAAAATATAATACAACTCTGTGGGATTTCTCTAACTGACAACCATCACTATGAGCTATGTGATGATACAACATCTCGCTCACGCTGCCAGAACTGTCCTATAACTTGTCGGGATATAGAATGCCTCAACTAAGTGGATCCACTAGTATTTGCTAAAAATTATTAATGAATCATCTAAAAAGTATGACCCTTTCTACCCACGTTGGCTACATGGTTTATGAAGACTTGAGTTATCTGAACTCGTCCCCATATCGGTGGTCAATACCACTCCCAAAAATATACTCAACTCATATGTTTAAAAATATTACTCTTTCTGTGGTTTGAGATTATTACTCAATAACTAGCTTAAAAGCTCTCTTAAAAATCAGTGTTTCCTCTCTCGTTTAAATGTGAAAACATTTTAATCTTGGAAATACTTAGTTCCCATATAATCTTTTGAAGAAATGAACTTCACTCTTACTCTTACTCAACTCAATGCTCAAGTCTTAAAACAAGTTTTAAAATGTTGTAAAAGACTTCTCGAAATAAAGTTCATGCCGAACTATGGACGTGAACAACTCAATTCAAGATTTTCAATAACCGTAACTAAAACTCAATACTTGAGACTCAACAACTCAGAACTCAAGAACTTCAATAATAATAATCGCTTCAAGAATGCTTGACTCAGAGGGTTCATGCGGAATTATGAGCATGGATTACTCAACTCAATGACTCAAAGATACTTCTCATCTCAAGACTACTCGATTTATAGGGTTCATGCAGAATTATAGGCATGAACTACTCAACTCAAGGACTTAATGGGTAACATGTAATAGTCCCATGATTAGGAATATAATCTTGAAAAGGTTAGGAACTCGATAGTCAAGACTTAGAACTTGAAGATACTACTCCTCTTAAAGATACTCAACTGATGGAGTTCATGCGGAATTTATGGGCAGGAACGACTCGACTCGAGGGTCTAAAGAACATTATGGAACTCATGTATACGACTCTTCTCATTCTCATACTTACTTCTTCTAAACTTAACTCAAAATCAATAGTTGATCTCAAAGGATTCACTATTGAACTCAGAGGCTTTCTTGAACTCTACTCTTGACTCTCTCTTGAATGTGAATTATGAATTCAAGAGTTATGATTCAATATATGAAGGATATCGTGATGATAAAGTAGTCTCATGAATACATTCTTCTTACTCTCATACTCACTTGCTCGAGTTTTGAAACAAGTTACTAGAAATTGTAGAAGACTCCCCAAAAAGAATCAAACAGACTTTCTCAAAATGTTCGAAAGAACTCTCAAGACTTACCTCTTAACTCTACCTTGAATTTGAATTATAAATTCAAGGGCTATGATTCATGTTATGAATGATTTATAGCTGTTTAGAAGTAGTTTAGAGTGTTTAGAATAAAAAAGGACTAAAGGTACACTTTAAAAGAACTCAAACGGAGCAACCGACTGCAAACTGAACGGGGCAGGCGACCCTGGCGCACTTAGTGGCGCAGGGCGCCATCCGAACATAATTTGGAGCGCACTGATTGGTGCGACGCGCCAGGCCCCAACCCAGAAAATCCGACGAATTTCTTTGCTCGTTTTCTCACCCTAACTCGCCTAGAATCGAACGGTTTTTTCCCCAATCACTTGGATTCGATTACTTAACATAAGTACACTATAATATACTCAATACATCCCTCAAAACACTCACTTTCATCTCAATAAATCATCAAAACCCCAACAAAGCAAGATTTAGAATGAACTTCAAGAACACTTATCAAGAACTCATTAAGAACTCTAGTCTTTCAACTTCAAGAATGATATTGCGCTGAAAATAACATGATTGGCCTGTAGGTGAATGAACCCAACACTATGGAAGCTTACATACCTCTTAGGGATCAAACCCATGGCGAAAATACTCAACAAAACTCAAGAACCTCGACGAACGCCTTGATCCTTTCCTCTTTTCTCCTATTTTCTCTTGTTTTCTCTTCTTGAACTCTCAACTAAAACCCTAGGCGTATATTAGGATTATAAAACTGAACTAATCAGATTAGACCCCTAAAGCCTTACTAAAAATGAATTAAATCTGATTGTGTAAGAAAAATACCAAAATACCCTTTACTATTTTCGGGTAACTTTCCTTATTTGGACAACCTGACTTTAAAAGGGCATATCTGACTTATCCAACCTTGAAACTTAGCAAACTCGATGCTATTGGAAATATAATTCAAAGACCTTTCATTTTCCATTTCATGGCACACCTAACTCATCCTGTACTGAGAGTTATGGTCGTTAGAAATTGACCCAAAACTTAGAAGAACTTAGGAATGACTTGAATGAACTCTCTTTAGTTCTTCTTGGAACTCAAGGTGCATCTAGTGACCTTAACACTCAAGAAAATTTAAATTCCTTTGTAAAACTTACTTACTACGAAGGATGGTTCGAGTCTTAGCTTAAAATTTTTATGGGGTGTTACAATAGTGATCTTGAAAAACATAATAGAAAAGAAAATAAGTGAAATGTCAATATATTTTTTATGATTTTTTTACCAAAATTAGTCATTATTAAAATCAATTTACCAGAATAATACGTTTTTTTGAAATTTTATAAAACTAGTATAAATATATTTCCGAGTAACGTTTTATGTTATATTTTATTCAAAAAATTTCAATGAAAAAAAGACAAAAATCTAATAGAGTAAACAGACATAAAACATTATTGTCAGCAACGTTTTATAATTCGTTATTCTAAGACACGTTTTACAGCTAAAACATGACTCATAGTAGCGTTTCTTCTGAATGACTGAAAATTGAAATTCAATCTTATACATGCCTCATTCATCATTCAAATTTCCACTATTAAAATGGATATATGTATTTTGTACATACGTTCACTTGAAATATATATGATTTCCTCTTTTCTTTCTTTCTTACATAGACAATACTTTTTACAACAAAAGAAGAAAAAAAAGTAAGGAAGGTTTTGCACAAATTGGAGTTTGTCTTGTATCCTTTCAATTTCAAAATTTGTAAATAAATCATATGAGAGATCGTTTTTCTAGCCTAAGGTACCATTTGTTCCAAATATTAGACCAAGTAGTTTCTTATTATTAAATATTAGACTATAAGAAAAAAAGCTATTTTAAAACTGATGTAATAAGTAAGCAAAACAATTATTAAAAAAACATAATGACTACATCATAATAGAAGAGACAAAGAAATTAATTGATATTGTAGTAAAGCCCTCCTCACTCTCTTTTTCCTTGCAAAAGTATTATTTATGTATGAAAATTGAAGAAAAGAGAAAATCATATATATTTCAAGCGAACGTATGTGTAATATATATTCATTTTAATAGTGGAAAGTTGAATAAAGTTGAATGAGGTATGCACAAGATTGAATTTTAATTTCCAGTCATTCCAGAGAAACGTTATTGTGAGTCACATTTTAGCTGTAAAACGTGCCTTAGAGTAACAAATTGTAAAACGTTACTGACAATAACATTTTATGTTTGTTTACTCTGTTAGATCTTTGTCATTGAATTCTTTTTGAGTAAAATATAACCTAAAACGTTACTGAGAGATACATTTATACAAGTTTTGTAAATTTTCAAAAAAAACGTATTATTTTGATAAATTGGTTTTAATAATGACTTATTTGATCAAAAATTTGTTTTTCACGATGTGCACAGAGGTGTATCTAGAGGGGCTTCACGTGAACCCATGCTCTCCTCTCTAAATTATATATAGTGATATTATATTTTTTTAAAGTATTTAAATATAAAGGTGTGAACTCATGTTAACTCTGAATAGTACACCCATCCTTCCAAAATTTATATCTTAGATGTATCTTTTCGTATAAGTACACTCATTCTTTCAAAATCCTAGATACGCTTTGTGCATGATGTAAGTGCTAAACACGTCCTTCCTTCCTGTCTTTTTTATCATATTATTTTAATAATTTACAGAAATGAAAAGGACAAAGGCAAAAAGAACACATGGCTTGTGGTTTGAGCATGAGGAAAGCATAAATAAATTGTATTAAAGCCTCATGACATCATTTAGAAGTCATAGCAAATTCCAAACATATATCCACTTGATCTATAATTTATGTCACAACTAGATACCAAGAATAACCTCAATATATGGATAAAAATTGCACCAAAAGGAGATTTGTCATGCTTTTTTCTAGGAAAGTAACATTGGACTTTTCTTATTGTGCTAGTGAAAAGTAATAACTATTCAATTAACAAACAGATGATTTATGCTAGGAATTTCAATTTCACAGATTATAAATTTTACCTACTTATGTTAATATTTATACCTGTGATGATTAAATATATCCATATAAATTGAAACAAAATTGTTCTATGTTTATTTTTATTCGTAGATTTTTTTCATGTTTAATTTGATATGGAATGCCAACTCTAGATATTTTAATTCTTATCTTAATATATGCATGAGAATTAGTGTCTTTTTCTTGCACTTTGGCATTTTATGGGAAGAGCATCTCAACTTTTGATTGAATGATTTTTTTGATGCAAAGATGAGTGGAATAGCATTAGTTTGTCATATGCACCCAAAGACAAAAAGGCATTTCCCCATCTCTTTCACAAATAAATATCATATGATCAATCATCAAAGATTTTGTTGCAAAGGAAAATCTTGGAAAGACAATGATGCAACCATAAATAACTTGGTCTAATTTGTAGGTCAAAAGGGAATTTAACACACCATTCAGCACCTCCTCGTTCATTTTTACTTGTTCACTTTAAATTTTATATATCTCTTAAAAAACAATAATTAATAAAAGTATTTTTATCATAATACACCTATAAATCTATATATATATATATAAAGCTGAATCTAGAATCACTGATATGGTAGCCTCCAATGGCTAGCATTTGCAATTATCTATTTTATCTTTTTAATAAAAAAATAAAATCTGAGTTTTTTCCTACAAATAATAATAATCAATGAATTAAAAGATCACACTAAATAGGAGTAATTCATTACTCAACAACAGCCCAAAACGTCTAAAAGGTCACAATAAATATGAGTTATTATTTACTCAGCATCAGCCCATCCAAAATGTTTCAAAACCAACCCAGCATCAGTTACATTTTTGTATATAAATCACTTCATTACAAAATTTAAGAGGATTTATTCATCACTTAATTATAGAATTTGAATTTTTTTTTTACCAATAATTTTGGAATACTATATAAACAAACATAAAACTAACATATTGGAGAATCATGGCCTAAACATGAGTCAAAGACAACTTTGTAATTTCAAATATCAATATTGCTACTATTTGATGCTCCTCTAATTCTCTTAGATTATCCACACACTTATTACCATTCAAAACACAAAACATCAGTCATTTGGGCAAGAAATAAATCATTTGTTTATTACCATTCAAGACACAAAACCCCAGTCATTTCGGCATGAATCAAATCATTTGTTGAATGTTACACATATATCATTTGTGAAGAGGTTGATCGGAGAGGTTTTTTTATCGTGATGACGATCGGAAGCATGACTAGACAATCAATGGTGTCTAACGTATCTTGAAGTCACAAATAATTTGACATATTTTGTAAGCATAAACTCTTGTATGAATGTAGTTTTTTTTTTTTCCTTCCATCTTCTTTATCATTTCTTCATTGTAGAAGAAAATGATGAATTAATTTAGAGAGAAAATTGAGTATGGAAGTTTTTTCATATAATTAGAAGGAGATAAAGTAAAACTAAAATAAATTATAGACTAGAAGTAAGTAATAATATATAGAGACGACAGTAATGGGAGAAAATGAAAATGAAAAGAAATAGAGAGGAGTAAGGAAAAGAAAAGGAAATTGTCAAGAAAAAGAAAGGAAAGAAAAAATTTCATAGTATGATTAAAATTTTAGTTTAATTTGTAGTTAATGGTTCGTTTAGTTTGTTCCATATAAAAGGAAAATTTTATATTATATGATTGAAATTGAAGTTTAATTTATAGTTAATGATTCATTTAATTTGTTCCATTTATAGTCTTGATTTATTTCATCTTATATTTCTCGAAATTAATGTAGAATAAATGATAAATTGGTCAAATGGAAAAACATATTACTTAAAGAATTCTTAGAATGGTAGGAGAAGAAAAAGGAAGGAATTGATCTTCTAATTAAAGCGAAATTTGGGTTAAAAAAAATATTATTTGCCAATTATATTAAGTGTAGTGTAATTAAGAATATGAATGAATTCATAATAAAATATTAATATGGACTAAATATTGCACGTGTATATATCCTAATTTTAAAATATTATATTAATTTAAATTCAATTGAATTTCAAAGATGAATCAAATTAATTCTTGGTAGACGAAAAAATCTCACATAATTTAAAATAAGATAATATCATATAACTAGTTAATTTACATAATCAATTCGAATGAATAAATATAAAATTTCTTTACGACTTAATTTTTTTAATTTGTTGATTTTATTAATCTCCTTTCAGTAATCCTTTTTTTTAAGTCCTTCTGAAATTCTTATATTTATTAATGTTATAGAGAATTTGTACTCCTACAAAAGAAAGAGGAAATTTAAACATACAAAAATATTTTCAACATAATATAGTATATTGTTATTTTAAAATATGACCTCTTATTCCATTTAATTCATCACAATAATGCTTTGCTCAACTATATACATATGAATAGTTGGCACTTAAAAAAATGTAAAAATATCAATATCATCTTATACATTCGATACTAACCTGAGATAAATATTACACACTATATCTTATAGTAAAATCATATATATAGATGAGAAACATAGATGAGGTGATGTGACACCTCTCTATGGCCTCCATTCCTCTCTCTTTTTTCTTCTTTTTTTGGGTTTTTTTTAAATTTTCTCCTCATTTTAAATATAATTACTATTTGTTTATAATTTATGTTTTGTTGATTAATGTGGATGTCCATAACTTCAAGATATAATTTCACCATTATGTGTAATAATACTCACACCTCCACCATCTCCTCATTTATCTTCCACACCCTTTACACTCTGTTTGGATCATTGTTACCCATTGTATTGTATTGTATCGTTATTACACTTACAATGTTTGTTTTGATTGTTACTTAAAATGTATTGTATTGTAACAATGAAAACCCCTATTTTATGGAACAACCGATTTGGTGTGTTCCCATTATTACTTAAATTTTTTTTTCAATTATATCTTTACATAATATTTCAAAATACTATTTTACACCCTTTACCTTATATTATTTAATTCAAGTCAAACCTCCTACCATAGAATAATTAAGGACATTTTAGTAAATTTATAAATTACAATACAGTACGATACAATCAAATTAAACAATTAAAATGTTATTAAACAACAACAAACAATACAGTCTAGCCAAACATTGTATCTACCATATAGTACAATAGAGTACAATACAATACATTATGAAACAATGGGTAACAATGATCCAAACAAAGTGTTAATCTTCCCCACATTCTCAATTATTAATATCATGTTTATTGCTATTTTTTTGTATGCCTCTTATAACAATATAAATAGAGGTCATGAGGATGTGTTATGCACTTGAAGATTTAGAAAACACTTGAATATACTTGGAAGAACAAGAACATTCTCTCTTGTCTCTCTACATTTCTTGTCTATTTTCTTACTTATATTATTACTCTTTTTTGTTTACATCTTTTCATTCTTGAAAAGTTAAAATGTTATATCTAATTGTATTTATCTTCACAAAAATAAATGTATGGATACTTGTATGCCTATCTTAAGATACTTGTATGCCTATCTTCACATCTTTTGATACATTTTGTCTTCTTTATGTATTTTATACATAATATTTATTTTTAGATTAATTTCATTTCAATATTCATTGATCTCTTTCTATAATAATTAAACATTAAGGTTTGACGTATATCATATTTGTTCTAAGGAATAAAATTCTTCAAATAAATCAAAAATATCATACAGTGACACAAAAGGAAGTTCAGTTGTTATACATTTTTTGCTTTAGTATAGTATAAATAAAAAATATCATGTAGTGACACAAAGAAAAATTAAGTTATTATGCATTTTTAGATTTATTATAATAAATAATTGTAGAAGTAATTTAATTTTTATATATGTTTTAATGAATGAAAATTCTCAATTAAATTCATAAAAACTAGATGATATAGTCACAAAAAATATCCAAAAGAAAAATACTTGAAATATCTACCTATAGATTTTATCGTTTGCCTAAAAATAATTTCCTTAATTCAATATAGTACATTTCACTGAAAGACTATAAGTGCTTAAGAAAATTAATTATTAGAAATAAAAAAATATATATACAAGAAAAAGAAAAAAAATCACCACAAATATATGACACTCACATTTCAACTAATTAAATATCTAAAAGAATCATAGTTCAATATAAAATTCAATTGAGAGAAAAAAGAAGAGGAAATAGAATTTCATGCATATGAGTTTCCTTAGTTAATGCCTTCATAGTATTTAAGTATGATTATAGGAATTGTTAGAATAGTTATATTTTGTAAGACTTAAATATTTTTTTATTGCTCCATACTCATTAAGATATTTAATGTTTCTATTGTCTTTGGAAGGAAAAAATTAAGCGTTAACGAAACATATATATCTTGTCCGTTAGCCTTTTCTATAAATTCTCAAATAGATTGAACATATTATTTTCTTTTTAGTATTACTTTATGCATATAAGAATCTTGAAAATTAAAAAAAACTTCATAACTTGATTAAAAAAAATTGACTACTATTATATTTATATCTACTCACCAAATGAATATCAACATTATTTTATTTAGTAGAAAAACGGATGGAACTTATTTTTGTGTTTATATTCTAACCTATATTAATTGTGAATATACAATGAGATGTGTTTTTAAAGAATTTTCTGATATCATGTTTTCATTTAATTATTTCTTGAGTAGCAAAGATTAATTAAATAAATAGATAACTTAGTAAAGAAATATATAGTCAAAGGTATACTAACAAGCTATTTATATATATATATATATTTTCATATTTACTTAGCACAAAATATAGATAATGTTTTATGTAACTTTTGGTTTAGAATTTAAAACCTTAAGTTTTGAAAAAAACTTTTATGTATATTATAATTTCTTCTATTTAGATTATACGTTTGAAAGAAATATTGAAAATAAAATTGATTATATTTTTTGATGATTTTAATATTTGAGTATTAGAAAGAACGAAAAATAAATCATGAATTTGGTGGGCATTTGGCCATATATAATTAGAATTTATTTTTTCATTTTACTAAATTTTTTTAAAACAGAGTTGTGTTTTGTTATATTTTTTCACAAATAAGACAAAATAACATTTTATTTGAAATTCTAAACATGGAGGTGTAATTTGATTTTTTTATAGTCAAAATTAATTTTTAAATAAAGTAAAAATTATTTCAAAAAAAAGACGGGTGATATAATTTATTTCTCCGCGCAAAACGTAGATAAGTTCACTAGTAAATGAATAACAATGATAAAGGGTAAAGTTTAGACTCTTTCTGATACATCCTATAAGTGACCCCTAGCATCCTCAGAGGGTATTAGTATTTTATAATATGATTCTATGGACAAGATTAAAATTGAATTTTTAATTAAAGGGTCATTTGATGGGAGGGATTAAGTGAGTTATTCAGTATATAAATTTAAAATTTGAGATTAAATATATCTTGTAATTAATTGAAGTTTATCATAAAATGATGAGATTATCTACATGAATAGAAGTTGAGATAAATATTTCAAAATTATAACTCTAGAATTATATTCCTAAATAGTCAATTTGCGCGCACTTGATGTAACCATAAAAAATTCATTGAATTTATAAATTAATCTTTTTCTATCGTACTAGAATATTCAAAAATATTTTTAGTCTTGAAATTTAAATAAATCGGGTTTCAAGTTTTACTTCATTTTATAATTAACGCTTTGTTTTATACTCTTATTTCTTCTAATATTTGATCAATAAAGATTTTTTAGTTTTGTTGGGTTTAGGGATGACAATGGGGCGGGGCGGATGAGGAGCGGGTCGGGTTAGGGCTATGTGGGACGGGGCGGGGCGAGTTTAAGGTTGTGCGGGGTGGGTGGGATGTGGGGTGGGTTAAAGTGGATTTAAAAAAAAATTAATGTGGGGCAGGGCGGTTGCAGGTATATGTGATTTTATGTGGATTTGAATTTAATTTTAAATTTTTACATGTTATAAGAGTGATAGAACATTATTTATTAAGATAATTTCTTTAAAGCTACTAAAATATTCAAGATAGTATGAAAATGGTTCAATGAAAAATAATTGGGAAAATGCATAAGTACCCCACCAACCTATGCCCGAAATCCCAAAGACACACTTATAATATACTAAGGTCCTATTACCCCCCGAACTTATTTTATAAATAATTTTCTACTCTTTTTCGGTCTACGTGGCACTATCAACCAGATAGCTTGAAAAAATTGTCAACACGCACTGGTCCCAGAAGATAGTGCCATGTAGGCAGAAAAGGGGTAGAAAATTATTTATAAAATAAGTTCGGGGGGGGGGGGGGGTAA
>JAJOOO010015536.1:0-25989 GCA_029582685.1 Solanum piurae | reverse complement strand
GCTAGGAGTTATGGTCGTTTGAAAATGACCAAAACTCACTTTCTTAACTTAGACATAATTTTCCAGATTTCCTTAATCTTTCCAAAAATCAATATTTTCAGATTTTTTACTCTTTCTAGTCGTTTCTAGGTGCGAGATGTTACACTCCCCCTCGATATGGAGCATAGATATTGATCATGCCAGCTTGTTACAAAAGTAATCAACTCGAGTTTCATATAACGCTTTTGTGAACAAATCAGCTAGTTGCTCTCATGTCTTCACAAAACCAGTGGAAATCATTTTTTCCTGAATCTTCTCACGAATAAAATGACAATCGACCTCAATATGTTTTGTTCTTTCATGATACACCAGATTTGAGGTAATATGAAGAGCAACTTTATTATCACACCAGAGCTTAGCTGGTGTATAATGCTTTATGCCAATTTCCATTAAAAGATGATGTATCCACATAATCTCACAAGTAGACTGTGACATAGCTCTGTACTCAGATTCTGCACTGGATCGAGATACAACACTTTGCTTCTTACTTCTCCATGAAACTAAGTTCCCTCCAACAAACACACAATAGCATGTAGTCGATCTCCTATCAATTTTGGATCCGGCATAGTCAGCATCTGTAAAACACTCAACACGAGTATGACCTTGATTGCTATACAATACGCCAAGTCCATGGGCTATTTTCAAGTAACACAAAATCTGTTCCAAAGCTTCCCAATGTTTAATCGTAGGCGTGGACATAAACTGGCTAACAACACTTACTGCAAAAGCAATATTCGGACAAGTCACAGTAAGGTAGTTTAACTTCCTAACTAACCTTCTATATTTCTCTGGATCATCAAAAGGATCAATATCATCTACCATAAGATGCACATTGGGAACCATTGGAGTACTACAAGGTTTGGCTCCCAACTTTCTAGTGTCAGCAAACAGGTCAAGAATATACTTTCTCTCAGACAGAAAAATTCCCCTCTTGCTTCTATTTACTTCTACTCACAAAAAGTAACTTAACGGGCCCAGATCCTTCATTTGAAATATGGTTTGTAAGAAAGACTTAAGGGAAGAAATCCCCGCATACTCACTTCCTGTGATGACAATGTCATCAACATATACAACAAGGAGAATGAGCCAAATGTTGATTGCCGATAGAAGACTGGTGATCACATTTGCTCATTTTCAACCCAAAATCTTGAACTACCTCACTAAACTTGCCAAACCAAGCTCGTGGACTTTTCTTCAAGTCATACAAAGACTTCTTCAAATGACAAACTTTCGCATACTCCCCTTGAGCAACAAAACCGGGTGGTTGCTCCATATAAACTTCCTTCTGAAGATCACCATGAAGGAATGCATTCTTGATATCTAACTGATGCAAAGGCCAATTCTCAAAGCAACTATAGAAATGAACCGAACAGAAGTGAGTTTGGCCACTAGAGAGAAGGAGTTTGAATAATCTACCCCATATATCTTAGCATACCCTTTAGCCAAAAGTCTAGCCTTAAGTCTTGCTACAGAACCATATGGATTAACTTTAACTGTGAAGACCCACTTACATCCCACTGGTTTCTTTCCCTTTGGTAAATCCACCAAATCTCATGTGTGATTTTCCTCTAAGGCATGTATTTCATCTAACATTGCATTAGACCATCCTGGATGGTTCAAAGCCTCTTTCACTGTTTTTGGTACAGAGATGGAGTCTAGAGAAACAATCAAAGATCTAGACGTGGAGGATAAGTGGTCATAGGAAACAAAATTAATAATAGAATATGTGGATTTGCAAGTGTGTGTACCTTTGCGAAGAGCAATAGGAAGGTCAAGATTTTCTAAAGGGTCAGGTGACCGAACGAGTGCATGACAAGTATCATCAGTCTCTCGCCTTCTTGAATAGACTTGAACAATTGACGGTCTTGCTACCACATAGGTACTAAAGGTACAATAGTTGGGTGGTGATCAACAGAAGGACTGAGAGATGGAGGAACAACATCAGATTGTTTTGTCAAAACATGAGTGACTTGATAGACTAACCACTCATCTTCCTCCCCCTGACTTATAGAATTAGGAGGTGCATAGAAAAATGGTGTAGTCTCTGAAAATACCACATCAGTTGACATAAGATATTTGCCAAGTTCAGTAGAATAACACTGATACCCTTTCTGAAGGCGAGAATAACCTAGAAAAACACATTTCAATGCCTTAGGATCTAACTTGGTAACAGATGGTCGAACATCTTGAACATAACATGTGCTTCCAAACAACTTCAATTCCACTGGAAATAGTGACTTAATAGGAAAAAGAACATTATAAGGCGTATTACCAACAAGCACAATAGATGGCATGCGATTAATCAAAAAGCAGGTTGTAGAGATTGCATCTGCCCAAAATTATTTAGGGACCTTCATCTGGAATAAAAGTGTTTGAGCGGTCTCAAGTAGATGTCTATTCTTCCTCTCAGCAACTCCATTTTGAGAGGGTGTATCAACACATGAAGACTGGTGGAGAATACCATGTTGTCTCAAATATGATTGAAACAACTCTGACATATATTATTTAGCGTTGTCACTTCTTAGAGTGCGAATCGAAGAATTGAATTGGGTTTTAACTTCAGCAAAGAAGGCACAGAAGTGAGTAAACACTTCAGAGCGACTCTTCATAAAATAAATCCAAGTCATTCGAGAGAAATCATCCACAAAAGTGACAAAATACCTATGTCTTGTTTTGGAAGTGACTGGACATGGTCCCCAAACGTCAGAATGAACTAACTCAAAAGTCGACTCAGCCCATTTATTAACCCTTGGACCTACTCAGTTGCGATGATGTTTTGTAAATAGACATGACTCGCATTCCAGTGAAGAAATATTCTGAAATTGAGGACAAAGCTTCTTTAACAGAGGTAGAGAGGGATGGCCCAATCGACAATGTGCTTCAAATGGAGACACGACACTTGAGCAGGCTACAGACTAAGGCTCCCATTCATCAAGGATATAGAGACCATCAGATACATGTCCTTTACCAATAACCTAATTTGTTGTAAGATCACGAAACAAGCAATGATCAGGAAAGAAAGATATATAGCAATTAAGGTCTCTGGTAACTTTGCTAACAGAAATCAAATTAAAGGCCAACTTTGGTAGACTTATTACAGATGACAGGGTAATAGATGAGGTTGTTTTAACAATCCCATGTCCAACATTGTAGCAAGTTGATCCATCAACTACAGTAACGGGAGAGGGTGCCTTGTGTGATTGAAAGCTAGAAAATACATTAGGATTACCTGTCATGTGATTTTCTGCACCTGAATCAATCACCCATTTATTTGAAGACGTGATAAGACATGACTCTGTAAAAGCATTAACTGAAGTGGGTTCCTTCACTGATTTATGATATTGAGAGATTTTAGCAAATTCCTCCGCCGAAACCAAAACCTTTTTATCATATAATGAACTTGAAGCAGTCATTTCCCCAAACTCACTATATCAAATCAGAATAATAGAGAAATTGCCAAAGCTCTCCAATCAGAATACTGGAGAAACTGCCAAAGATTTGTACCAAAATGTTATCCCAACAATTTTGTCCACATCAACAAGTCAGATTGTTTGAATCAACTCAAAAAGAGCTCCACTCACATATAAAGGTTTTAACAGTGAAGCAGCCAACTCTCAGCTTAAGGTTTCAAACTCAAATAGACTAAAACACCCAGTTGTTCTAGAGATGGTCCAGAAAATAAAATATGAAATACCCAAATGATCCAGATGTGAAACTAATTGAACAGTGGAGAATAAAATTCGAACAGCAACAACAAAATTCCAACAGAGTTGCAGCTCAAAACAGATCAAAGCGGCCGACAAAGAAATTTGAACACAAATATGACCAAAAGAAATCACAGAACTTGGTTGTTGATGCTTATTCTTCAAAACTTGGTCCAATATCCAGAAGACTAACATAAGTCGGCTGAGAATTTCAAGGCGACACTAAATCAGGAATCCAAACCAAGATTGGTCCACACACGCACCTCCACGTCTGGCTAATTCCGGTGACGACCAGCCGTGAAGTTCGACATACTACACTTTCTAATCCGACAAGGCTCTGATATCATGTTATTGATAAGGTTTGGAGAGAATAACTTGTTTATTGCTCAATGATTACACTGATATAAATACATAAAGAGTACTAACTAACTATGGTAACTAAATAATCAAATCCCTACAAATCAGCTAGACTACCATATATACAATATTGTGCAGCGGTAAATTAATTATGTAACACCATATATCTCATGTATACCATATATATCTGTATATATAATCCACGATAATCTGGGATTTATGTGAAACACCCCCTAATTTGTGTCAAAACTGACAATGCTCTGTCAATCAGTGTTGCAAAAATCAAAAAAAAAATCAAAGATTAGTACAACACCATCCAGGAACCTTTACTGGAAAATTAGTATACCATAGGAGTCTTTTACAGTTTGGATCTATCATGGAGTAAAAGAATACATTGCAGACTAGGAATATTCAAAATATCCCTTCTTGCAATCTACGTTGAGATCAACAGATATACAGTAGCATCAAGTACACCCTGATGGAAATTTAGTTTCAGGTTTTAGAGAAGAACATATTAACTCAGCAGCGGTGGATAGAGTATGTAAACAACTTTTGCATCAGAGTTATAACATTAAGCAGAAATAGTAACCGCGCAACTCTCCTTTGGCATTTCATCTGAAATATGTGATGAATAAATAACCTCATGCCAATAGAGAGTATCCCTATCAATGTTTCTTCTTGGTAGAGAAGAACATAGTGACTTACCAGTGGCGTATACAGTATGTATTGCTTCAGAAATACACTAAGCAGAGACAGTAACAGGGCAGCTCTCCTTTGGCATGTCAGCTTAAATATATCACTGCATGTCAATAGAGAGTAGCCCTACTACTGTTTCCCTTATAAATCCAAGAATATATTTTTATTCACAACTCTCTTTTTTTCTCATTTTCCTGCTTCTGTTTCATCACAGCAGGCTTTCCAAGCTTATATAGATCATTCTTTCTCAGTTTAAGAGACGGTATAAACCGGTGGAGAATCAGCATATCCTGCCCTTTTTGTGTCTTCTTGCTTTTTCTAGGGTCAGAAAATGGGGAACTTTCGTATCCCTTTTACCATTTCATTTTGTGGCTTTTCGGTTTCTGAATGCTAGTATCACTTAATTAGGTGTTTTTTGTGACTATGAAGTGTGTCACTTGACTCTTTTACAGCATATCCTTGGTCATATTCCTCATTTTCCTCTTCTTTTGTCCATATCGACATTTCTATGTTATATGTAGGGTCGTTTTTGCTTTCGTGTGGCTTTTTGATTTCCTAGTGTCAGTCTCACTTAATTAGGCTAGTAAATTTTTCGGATCCCAAGTCTTTCAGAAGTTGCAAAACAGAATTGATTTAGCGAAAGTGTAGGACAAAATAAAAGTACGATGGTGCCTTTTGAGTTCTCTCATATTACTCAAAAGTGTCGTCATTTGTTCCAGTTTGCATATCACGCTAACCCGAACTAATTAACTATCTGTGGCAGTTTAAAATCATTTTGCACCTTTCAACACATGCGGTATGGTATTAATTTAGTGAATTTGTGTGCAACAAAAAACAGTCCTTACAACTTAAGACATTCAAGTATAATGAAGCTGGACAATTGGCGTCCAAGTCTGGATCGACGTTACATAAGAATACTTTCATATGATACCATCCTAGTTTGTTTTTTCCACTGGCAAGATTCTCATGCAGAATTTCTGCCCCATATAGCTGTGTTGCACTTACATATATAAGACGCGGCAAGAGCTAAGGGATTCAATTTAATCCTATAGAAATAGGAAAAATGAATTTTTAATTATTACATATATATAAATTGTTGAATCTCGTTGATACTAGGGAAAATTATAGTACGATATCAAAGCGATTCAATGTGATGTTCTAGTATTTTTCTTGAATTCCTTGCAGCCTGCTTCTGATAAGACCAGCCTAGCTAGTTTCTTGCACCAGCAAGTCTGTTCCTCAAACCTATTCCCCATATACCTACATCACATCTATATCAATATCGATATCAATATTATTTGAAAGTGAACTTCTAAATTGGAAAGTTGAATCATCAGAGTATCCTTCTAAATAGTTAATCTGAATATATATCCTACTTATAGATTAATTAAATGGTGTCAAGTGGTGTATAATTGATAAAAGCCACCTATTTCCAGTAGCTGATAAACAAAGTCGTCGAGTCAGACACTTCAAGAGCCAAACTAAAAGCCACTGTTTGGAATAAGGACGTTCATTATTTGGAGAAGCAAATCACTGCAGAGACTTCTAAAACGGAGATCTTAAGTTCAATTAGTTGGGTACTTGATTCGATTCCCACCTTGTAATATCCTACTCCATTTCCCCTTTTCTATGCCTATGTAATAAAAAAAGATATAGGAAAAACAATGAACAAAAATTAATAATAAATTAAAAATACATCGTATTCTAAAAGGACAAAGGCATTTTCATCAAGAATGTCTACCGGAATGTATTTAGGCGGTAGTGATGTGAGGCAATTTGATTGTGTCAGTTTGGTAGTTGTTTGTCTGTTGAAAAGAAGATTTTTTCAATTTATGCTCTTTTTCTTATATAGCATCCAGAATTGGACTGTGTTGATATACGCTGCTGCAGTTGTGCAGCTTCAAATGTCTTAATAGTAAACTGGCACAAATGATGATACACTTCGAACTTTTATTACGAGAGAACACAACAAGAACCTTAATCGAACTTTTATTAGGTCTAATTGTCAGGCAAAGGAAGCAGTACTCTTCATTTCATTGAGCCTCTAAAAGAGCTGGAATCCTAAAAATCAAAACCAAATAGAAATGTAAAAGAGAAGAAGAAGAGAAAAAAATAAGGTATATATGTGCTCACGTGGACATCATAAATATTGCATCATTATAAATAGTAATGTGTCCACGTGGGCACATATATACCTTTAAAACACACTATTAAATAGTGCATGGGTAAAAGGTCCTCCATAAAATTTGATATTGTAACAGCAATTTCGGCCAAAGTTGAAGTATTTTCCAGGCCCTTTTCCCAAATATAATGTAGATGGAAAAAAGAATATGACGGAGGATATGCTGTTTGAAGGTCTTTTGCAAACCTATTTTTATTTCATTTCACCTACAAATTCATGGAGAAGGCAACTGGGGAATCTGATGAACATATTTTTTAAAGTATCTTTCACCAAATGGAATTGTAAAGGGATAAGAAAGTTACTCCCATTTTCTGGCCCTAAAAAAAGCTAACACAGGTTATAGCATAAAAATCACAGGATATGCTGATGCTCCAATGGTTTATTCTGTGTCTTAAATTGAGAATGAGTGCTCTATAAAAGCGTGGAAACGCTCTTTTGTGATGAATCAGAAGCAGAAAATATGAGAAAGACGAGTTATTATAAGTGAAACAGTGATAGGGCTACTCTCTATTGGCATGCAGTTTATAACAAATTTCACCTGACACGCCAAAGGAGAGCTGCCCTATTACTGTCTCTGCTTAATCTTAAACGAACAACTTTGTTAATAGTTGATTCTCTAGATTCTCGAACACCCACACTTGGATCTCAAACGTCTACACTCTACATTGGTTTTAATTTCTACTACGTATAAGAAGAGGCGGAGTTCGTGTGTTTAATTTTGAACCCCTTATTAAAAAAATTAGCTCCACCATTGCGTATAAGAGTAGGAGAGAATTCACTACCAATGGAAGTATGTTTTTGTTCTCAAATGCAAAGTTGAAAACAGACTTGAGGGAGGTTGGGTGAAGAATTTGAAATTCATTATTGTTGGACCTTGAAGAAACAGATCATATGTTACATGTATATCATATGTATACATTTTAAATGTAATCTACCCATGTCACGTGCATCAGTTATATACATGATATACATATAATTAATTTTCTTTAATAATTATGTTTGCATATTCATTTGATTAGGCTCACTGTAATTTTTCAGGAAGAAAAGAAGATGCAATTACCTTCTCTTTTTTTAATATCTTTTGATGGACAATTACATACAAATTATATTTTATGGTATTTCAAATGAGTCTTTGTGCATATTTTCGTCGAAAACCAGCACAAGTAAGCCTCTCCTCCGTACTAGATCGAGGATATTCACAAAAACTATTTTTGCTATAATTTTTGGGGAAAATTCATAAATAGGTAAAATGTGAAATATTATAGACCACCTTAGCTAGAGTTTGTCTATTTACATAGTGTAGTCATAGTTTTAATGGCTAAATTGCTTCGCGTTTGTATAATTCAGATTTTTTTAATTGATTATACAAATTAGGGAAAAGGATCCGATATACCCCTCAACTTTATCATTTGAAGTTGATATGTCCCTCGTTATGAAAGTGGCTCATATATACCCCTAATGTTATATAAATGGCTCATATATACCATTTTCTCTAACGGAAGTGGGCAAAAAAAATTGATTTAATTTTTTAATTATTTTCTTTAAAAAATATATATAATCCATATGGGATATATTGGATCCTCCACATGCATTTTTTTTTTTTGATTTATTACAAAAAAAAAAAAAAGGGAAATGATCCTTTAATTTATGGTTATTATATCTAATTAGAATTCCTAACCTAATATGACTTCTTTTTTCTTACAAAAAAAACACGACTCGTTGAATATAACTATTATATAGATATATAATTGAATCGAATTTTTAAAAAAATTGTAGTTGAAGTATATCTATTTGTATAAACAATATGATGTATGGCAGTTTCTATATGTTTATGAATAAATTGTATAATAAGTTTTTGTATAAATCAAACAAGTTGTTACATATATCATACTTGTATTTGTAGTTAAAGTATATATAGCATACTTGTATGTGTCTTAAAATTATGAAATATATACAAATAAAGCATATTTTAAACCAAAGAAATATACATATAAAATACCTAATATATTTAGTTGTATATTTATACGACATTGGACTTGCGTATATAATTTTCAAATTTTGAATTTTTAAAATGGGCTGAATGAATTTTTAAAATTTTAATTTTAATTTGGTTAAGTTATTTAAGGAGAAGTGAGAGATTTTAGGAGATAGATTAGTGGGTGTGATAAGAGAAATTGAGAGTGTATTTTGATTTGTATAAAAGATGAAAGACAAACTTACATGTTTTGATACAAATGGGACCCGTTAACTACTATATGATAGCTTAATTATGTAATTTTCCCAAAATTTTATATATTTCATGACTAAAGATATAAATTCTTAGCTATAACCCGAAAATATTGATAGTATATACTTAGCCTCACCACATATTTACAATGTTTTAAATTTGTAACTGAATACAAGTACAATTGTCACCAGATTAAGCTATAAAAATAGCTACAAAATTTGAATTTTTGACAAATAATCTTTTTTTCTTTATTACGATACAATATCTTGTGGCTACCAAATTTCAACAATGATGGGCGATTAACATCATTACTCATCACCCAAAGATAATCTTACCTATAAAAGTATATGTAATTAATCATGACCACATAATGTGCAATTCATATGACATGATTTTCTTCCTTTTAAAAAATACTAACTACAATTATTTATGGAGGGAGTCTAATCAGAATACCTTCATGAATTTCATATTCCAATAGCACCAAATCTTTCTGGTGGTCCTTAAGCACTGCTTAAATTTTGGTTCTACATAGTGGAGGGGTTAGGCTGAATACGAGTGGATTAAAATAAATTGAGTTAATAATAAATATGTCATTATTTGAGTTAAAATTAACCGAATCAAAATATATAAACAGTGGATAATAGCTCAAGAAATTCAACTCTTATCATGGTTAAGTTTTTTGTTATATTTTATAAATTATTTATTTACCTAATCAAATTAATTTTGATTTATTATGATACTGTATAACATATCAAACAAGAAGGGGAAAGCTAGTAGGAGAGTCCGCGACCAACCAAACTATATTGTTGTTGAATAGCACATAATGATGGATTATGTCAAAACTCAGAATGAAAGCAGCGAGGACCATCATTAATGGTGGATTCTAGAACATACTGAACTCAAAATTAAGAGAGAGCTAATTGAGAAGACACATTTCTCATTTCTGAAATATGAAAACTGAATTAGAACTAGATACAGTGAGCTATATATATAAAGACTGAACATTGGAAAATATCTAACAATTAGGACAGCTGGCTAACAGAAAGCTAACTAACTACAAAGACTGTTAACTAACTAACTCTGTGACAGTAACATTGTTTAAACTAACTAACTAATTATGCATAAACTTATTAATCTCAACACCCCCCCTCAAGTTGGAGGTGAGGTGAACACAACCAACTTGTCCATCATAGCAGAGTGTTTGATTCCCGTGAGAGCCTTCGTGAGGATGTCGGCCGATTGATCACCAGTGTTGATGTGATGCAATGAAATTAAACCATCTTGAAGCTTGGATCTAACAAAATGGCAATCGACCTCTATGTGTTTAGTTCTCTCGTGAAAAACTGGATTCTTAGTTATGTGAAGTGCAGCCTGACTGTCACAATATACTGGGAAAGGACCAATTGGAGGAACAATTAACTCAGTGAACAAACGTTGTAGCCAAACCAATTCTCCAACAACCTTCCGTAATGATCTGTACTCAGTTTCTGCAGAGGATAATGAAATGGTCTCATGTTTCTTAGATTTCCAGCTGATGGGACTGTTTCCCAGTAAGACAATGTAACCACTCACAGATTTTCTAGAGTCAGGGCATGATGCCCAGTCGGAGTCACAAAAGGCTTGAACTTCAAAATCATGAGAAGATGACATGAAAATGCCCAAGGTGGGATCATTTTTGAGATACCTCAACATGTGAAAAGCAGCTTGAAGATGAGGTTCCCTAGGATCTTGCATGTATTGACTCAAATGTTGAACTCCATAAGCAATATCAAGTCTGGTATGAGTGAGGAAGTTCAGCTTTCCTACCAACTTTCTATATAAAGTAGGATCACTCAATGGTCTGCCCTCATGAGCCTTAAGCTTAACATTAGGATCTAAGGGAGAAGCCATGGGAGTAAGTTTATCACAATGGAAGTCCTTGAGAAGGTCATGTAGAAATGTTCTTTGAGATATAATGACTCCATCATCCTTATATAATATTTCCAAGCCCAAGAAATAGTTCAGTCTCCCAAGGTCTTTGATCCTGAACTGGTCATGGAGAAAACATTTGAGATTGACAATCTCTTCAGAATCAGTTCTTGTAAGTATAATATCATCTACATAGACACCTAGAAAAACAGTAGAATAGCCCTTTTTCCTATAGAACAATGAATAATCATATAGTGAGTGAGTGTAACCCCTTGAACTCAAAGTTGCAGTCAACTTTTCATACCACTGTCTGTTTGCTTGTTTCAGGCCATATAAGGACTTGTTGAGATTACAAACCAGCCTTGTATGTGTCACAGCAAGACCTGGAGGGACATCCATGTATACTTCCTCATGCAGATCTCCATAGAGAAAAGCATTATTAACATCAAGCTGGTAAATATTCCACTGTTTCTTTGCAGCAACAGCAATCAAAGCTCTTACAGTTGTCATTTTAACAACTGGTAAGAATGTTTCTGTATAGTCTATGCCAAGGTGCTGAGTATACCCTTTAACCACTAACCTTGCTTTGTATCTTTCCATACTACCATCTGCCTTGTGTTTGATCTTATAAACTCATCTACAACCAATAACTTTCTTACCAATAGGTAAAGGAATAAGGGACCAAGTATTATTATCATGCAAAGCAGCAAATTCCTGAGTCATGGTTGTTTGCCAGGCAGGATCAAGAGCAGCCTCTTCATAGCTAGATGGCTCACAATCATGAGCAATATTTAAAGAAAAAACTCGACTATTAGGATCCAATTCTGCAGGAGATATATGGTGGTTGAGGGAAAATAAGCAGTTAATGTGGTAGGCGTTGTTGGTGTGTGGTTGTCTGTGGGTTGTGAAACAGGTATAGAGTGAACATAATCTGACAAGTATGTGGGTAATTTGTGAGTCCTATGAGACTTCCTGGTTGTTATATCAGGTTGGTGAACTTGTTGGAGAGATGTCGTTGAGGTGTTGCTAGGAGAGGGATGATGTTGTGGACTAGAAGGGTCAGGTTGTAAAGTAGGATTTGTGTCACTTGACATCTCATGATCACACTGGACAGGAGGATCAAATGATGAACCAGAAGTGAGATATGCAGACTGATCAATAAAACAGTGAGGATGGAAAAGAGAAGTAGGGAAGAGAGTAGGATCTTTAGTCATTGCAAAGGGGAAAATTGTTTCATGAAAGATGACAACTCTGGAGACATACAACCTTTTAACGGCTAGACTCATGCCATTGTATCCTTTCATACCAAATGGATATCCTACAAAAACATGTGGAGATGCTCTAGGTTCAAATTTGGATCTTTGGGTTTTAGGGATAGTTGGGTAGCACAAACAACCAAAAATTCTTAAGTGTGAGTAAAAAGGCTTCAGCCCATACAACACTTCATATGGACATTTGTTATTTAGAGGTGCAGAAGGGAGTCTATTAATTATATCAGTAGCAGTTAGAATGCATTCTCCCCAGTATTTTGTAGGGAGTTTGGACTGAAAAAGAAGTGCCCTAGCTGTTTCAAGAATGTATTTATGTTTTCGTTCCACCACACCATTTTGTTGAGGTGTGTATGGACAAGACTTTTGGTGAATAATACATTTGGACTGAAAAAATTGGATGGACTCAGTATTGGTGAATTCAAGCCCATTATTTGATCTAATTACTTTGATAGTAGTTTTAAATTGGTTTTCAAACATGGTTGTGAAGGTTTAATAACATGTAGGGCATTTCTTTTATGACTGAGTAGATGTGTCCAAGTAGACCTACTGAAGTCATCCACCAGGGTAAGAAAGAATCTAAAATTGTCATGTGTGGGTGTTTGGTATGGCCCCCATAAATCAACATAGACTAAGTCAAAAATAGCAGTGCTATTATGAGTGCTCTGTTGAAAAGGTAGTCTGGTCTGCCTTTCCATGGGACAAATGGGGCAAAAGAAAAGTTGTTTATATGATAAAACCACAGGTATTGAGGATATACTCTTCATTTTAACAAAAGGAACATGACCAAGTCTATAATGCCACAACAAGTCTGTATCATCACCAGTGGTAACAACATTGCTATCAACAGAAATAGTAGTATTGTATTTATTGTTGGATGAACTGTTTATTATATTTTGATGAGGTAAACAAGAATGAGAATTACATTGACAATGCAACCTATCAGTTCTATGAAGTGAAAGACATGTAGTAGGATTTTCAGATGAAGTGGAATGTTTGCTCTTTTGCAGACAGTCTGAGCAAAGGAGATATAGACCATCATGAGCTTTACCAATTTTCAGAGGCCTCTTCAGTGAAGGGTCCTGCAAGAGACAAGATGTGTTAGAGAAATAAATAACACATTTAAGATGTAGAGCTAGGGAATTGATTGAAATCAAGTTGTACTTGAAGTAGGGAATGAATAAGACATTGTACAGTGTGATCTGTGAAGTTAGTTGCACATGTCCAACCTCTGTGACCTTAACCTTATAGACATTAGGTGGTCTAACTAACATTGGTTCAGGTAATGGCAAAATATTGGTGAGATGAAAGGAGAGGAAGAAAAACCAACGTTTTGGATTTTGGAGTTTTCGCCCCAACCTAGGTTAGGGGGTCGTTAGACCGTAGCAACTTCCACTGGTGATGGTGATTCCTTCTTGAAAACAGTATATTCGTGGCAAAAGTCTTGCACGTCTTTGTACTAAGAGCGGATATGCATCATGTTGTGCTTCTAAACGGCAGCAAATCCTTCTCACTTTTTTTATGCGAGGCGCTGCTGGATGCTTCTGATCAATAGAACACGAAGAAGAGGAAATCGAAGAGTGCTTGATAATATTCCATTCCTTGAAAACCTGTGAATACTAGAGCCAGTGAAACGGTAGCTACTAAAGCGTAAACTGCCTTCCTTTTCTGATTGAAAGTAGCAAGCCACTCTACTATTGGTACAGAGGCCAGTTTATCAGAAAGCAGTTCTTGAGCAAGTGAGATTGGTTGAAGTTCAATATGCATCATCAACCTTTTCACTTTAAGTAGGACTCTAAGAGCTCTACCTTAGAATGAGTTAACAGTCCGCACCTTTAGTTTTGTCAACACTGAGAAGCGAAGAGCTCAAGGTCAGGCAAGGCAGTCTAAGAGGCTATGGAATAGTTGCCTCAAAATAAGGTGTCCTTATTTTCCCTTAATAGTCTTAGGGGAACAGAATGGCAGAAGCGAAGTGAAACTATGAACAGACGACTCGATCTCTGTCTTTGATGTCAAGCGCAGTCCCAGTGACCCATTGGATTGGATTTCTCCCTTGGGCGGACTCCCCACAAGTTTGAAATTCGCCGCTGGGGATTTCACACGAAAGGGAACGAGGAATTCTTAACGAAAAAAGTGCTCTATGAACCGAACGTGAAAGGGTTGGTTCCACCACTGAGGAATGAAGTGCAATACTGATGGAGTCAGCCAGTCTGTTCTTAATAAGGGTAAATCAGTACGGTACGCAAGCTAGGATATTACATATATAGTTGCGCTTGCCTTCACTTAGAAACTCTAGGATTTCTTGTTTGGGCTCATCATATGTTTACTGTGGGCTTAGACGTTGATACCCGTGCCTACTTAATCGTATCGGTCGTATTCTTGAATTTGGAATGAAAAGACGGGGGCCTGCATGAGCGGTGGAGCATGTGGTTTAATTCGATACAACGCGCAAAACCTTACCAGCCCTTGACATATGAACAAGAAAAACTTGTCCTTAACGGGATGGTACTTACTTTCATACAGGTGATGCATGGCTGTCGTAGCTCCTAATAATACTGTTATTATTCCTATAACCGAGATCAAATACGGAACTCTGTTTAGGTATTAGGGAGGGGAGGACACCACTCAGCACCGCTCCGTGGGGTGGGGTTCAATGCCTAACAAAAAGGGCCAAAAGCAAAAAAGGGATGTATGGCTGAGGGGAGGAGAGAAAGAACGCATGCATGGAGATTCTGTCTGTCGGAGGTTCGAGAATCTATGAAAGGACATCTAAGGCTAAGGTTACGAAGTCTTATCACAATTTGATATCTATGATACACATAGAAATGGAATCCCGAGAGAAAGAGAGGGAAGGATAACAGGTTTGGCTATAAAAGGAGGGGGTCATTTTTCCCTTTGAATAAAATAGGGCTATCCTATCATCCGCCTTCCTCAGATGAGACCTCCTCCGGATTGGATTAGTCTTTCTGGTGGGTATCATTAATTCTCTCATCTCTTGAACCTATTCGTCGCAGACCTGATTTCTAGTCAGTGTGCCGCGAGTGGCTTCTCGATGAATAAGCTGCGATTGCTCTTGTTGATACAGTTTCATTTTTTTAGGCAGTTTCGTATTCTAATGATCCCGTCTTACCTGATGATTAGGATTTGCTTTCCCTATTTGAAAAAAAGAGATATGTGTCACTCTCACTATGCTTCACACATGAAATTATAAAGCTTTCAAGGGCTTGAATATATTGATTTGAGAACTTGTTTCAGGGTTGCCCCGTGGGAGAACTTTCATAATCTCAGCAAGATGATCAGTCCGAGAGTGCTGGAGAGAAGAGAAAGCGGTAAAAACCTCTCTGATCCGATCGAGGTGGTTTTCGTTTACCAGCACGTAGGTGTTCTAAATTCCTATGACCGAGTCTTTCTGGGCATTCTCGCTTATGTTATTAAGACTCACTTATCTTCCGGGGCTTGGGCCTACTACCAGAGATCCTATTAATATGGTAGGCCTTGATGATCTCCGAGATTTCTTCTTATGATAAACCAAATGGGTCGGGCCAACTTCCCAAACACTTGCTTTACATTCACGTCTCAGTCTACGTCCTGAAGACGGATGCGACGGGAAGAAGTGGCATTTGGAAGTGTTGCTGACTTAACATTTAGGTTTTGGCATAACAAAGCTTGCACTGTCTTTTCGCACTTAGGCGCACAGCGTGCCAGTAGCTGCTTCAGCTTTAGCCACTCGAATTTTCGATATTCCTTTTGATTTCTCATCAAACGAATGACATCTTCTTCTAGAAATCCTAGTTATTCTTAGCATGATCTGAAGCCCTTATATCAAGCACTGCCCTGCGGAACTCTTGTTTCGAGTGAAAGGGAGAGCAGTGGCCCGTACCACATTCACCGGTAAATTTCCCTCTACGGGGCGGGGTCATACCCTTTTCAAGAGGTATGGATTGGAGATGTGGAAGATACATTGGTCGAAGCTTCTTTCAAGAAGTTTTCATTTCTCCTTTTCTACCTGACTAATTATCGCCCAGACATTGCGCTTGATCTAAGTAAGGATATGATTCTTTAGCCCTTATCCCGTCCCTGTGAATGAGTTGGCTTTGGAAGCTAGGCTCAGATAGAACGTATAAGTAGGCTTTTCTGGCAGAAGCGAAGTGAAACTATGAACAGACGACTCGATCCTTGACCTCTTATTATAGGCAATAGCGAAGGCTCGACTTATCAATATCATAAATATCATAAGAGAAGAAAAGCAAGTCAAGCAGTATGCCTGGTTCACCAGTTTCTACCACTGCAGCGCCCAATCATAGTCAAAAGCGGAAAAGAACAAAGAAGTTTGGATCCGAAAAAGTATGCTTAGGCAGTTCTTTCGCTGAGCACAACAGAATGAAGAGGAATTTTTATCATTTCAAATCCCTATTCTTATTGAAGAGAAGGAACGAGAAAAACCGTCACTCTGTTAAGCTTTTCCAGCAAGTCTATTGAATGGGGTACGAAAGATTGCTATTCAGGGTGTGGAACTGAGCCTTCCGAATGAGAAAGAAGAAAAGTGCTTAGTTTCGTTGGAAAAACCAACGCAAATATCATATTGACTTTCTCTCGCCCTACTTCTAAAGATAGATAGAAAGGGTTGGAGAGAATTTCAGAAAGTCATTCTCTCCTTTCTAAAGCTAAAGTTAAAGGTTTTATCCCTCTCGACACGTGAAAGCTAAATACAGCTAGTGATTGCCCGGGTCGGTGTGTGATCACCAAAGGTGAAGTAACCCTTCAGATGCTCTCTCCGCCCATGCCGAATACCCCCGGCCGGTTCCACCGGGTAAGGCCAGGAGCTGGTTTGGGGAATCACGGGGCCTTACTTATTCAGGGGGGACTTGATTCTGCAATGGAATGATTGATAGAATCGATATTTCATAGAAGAATGACCGAGACCATAAAATCCTTTCAGACTCGCACATGTGGCTGAATATATAAGGAAGTTCACACACCCTGGAAAAATTCATCCTGTATCCCTGACTTGCCAGCTTGATCGCTTGTCTTATTTACCCTTTTCTTAGCGGGTGGTTTATGTCTGGTCCTTTCGGGTTGCCTGACCTGGGCTCTTAACTTGCTCCTGCGACTTCCTTTTCATTTGGTAGGGCATGCCAACGAGATCTCATGAGAGCTTTTCAAGGTGTTTGATGCTTCTTGGGGCTTCTTTGGCGATCGTGAAATCACCGGATGAATTGCCGAGTAAATAGATCAGATCCGAACGTGAATGTTGCTCCGCGGTGGGGCTGCTCCGAAGCGCTGGCCCTGGCGATTGCATGGTTTCTTCAATTCTGCATTTCTGAATCGTCAAACATGATGGCTCCTTCGGGGGCCTCTGGCTCAGGATCAGGGAATCACGGGGCCTTACTTATTCAGGGGGGACTTGATTCTGAAATGGAATGATTGATAGAATTGATATTTCATAGAAGAATGACCGAGACCATAAAATCTTTTCACACCCGCACATGTCTCAGCAATTACTTGTTATGATTCTACATATTGATCGTTTGGAACTAAAAGCAAACGTTTGGGTGGAATATTCACATTATGTAGAATATCTTCACTCTCAGGAAGAAAGAGAGTGCCACAGCTATTATTTCAAAAGCTCGGAAATTTCTTCTGGGAACAGCCAGAAGATAGAAAGACCAGTGCCTGGCCTGCTACTGCTTCGGATGGATAATACGACGTTACTACTCTCCTTCCTGCTTGAACGAATCCGCTCTCTTTGCTGTGAACAAGAGGAAGCTCTGCAGATGAAGCAGGCGACTTTCAAGGAATGGAATATTATCAAGCACCCTTCACTATTTCGAAAATGACTTAACTTAAAAGACAGATGCCGCCGCTGCGAGGCAAGGGAGCAACTTGTCTGGTCTTGCGGTGCACTCATTCCCGTTACGAGAATGAAATGACGCCCCAGCTTGACTCGAGACCAAGACTCCTTACAACTCGCACCAATCGCGGCACTGAGCGGCCGGAGATTGATTGAAAAGGCAGGCCCAGAGAATGAAGAAGAAGAGAGATCTTCTTTTTAACAGGAAAATTTGGTCACGTAGATCTTCTATTTCACCGGAATTCGTTGATTGCTCCGTACGAATTTACAATGGCAAAACTCCTCGTTTTCAAGGGAAATTGATTGAATGCACGAGCACGAGCCATTCCCACCGACCCATCATGAGGTCACATCTCATGAGTCTATCGTGCAGCTATGCTAGCTCGAAAAGGACTGAAAGAACTTACATTAGGTCGTGACTTTAGGGTGAGGGTCAGGAACGGGAAAGGGAGAATGCTCCGAGAGGGACTTCTCTGAGTAAAAAGATAAGTAAGGGTAAGAGTCATTCCAATTGAGTAGGTGAAGAGTCTATTTCGGCCAATTGGGGCTAAAGAAGGTCCAACAACGTGCGATATGTGGATTTGATTCACCCTTAGTAATGAGAGGATTGGTCCTCTCATACCAGTGAATTGGGTCGCATACATTGGAGCAAGAGAGTACTGGGTGGCGGCAACCCTCTTGATTGATCAACGCGAGTGAACTGTGCTTAGACGCTTCGATCAATTCCCAAACAGTTTTTTGAGCTTCTTCCAAAGCATAGGGATTTCTGCTAAAGATCTTGAATAAAGCATTGATAGCTTTGCAGAGGAGAAAAACTTTGATTCTTCCCGAAGGTGTTCCTTGCATGCTGATCTTCTTGGAATCACTAAGGAAGTAGGAAAGGATCCAGGGTTGCCTGAGGCCCTGAGAGCCAGGATGCTTGCTCTTGAAGATGAAGTAAACATGGTCATGGGACAATATCTCGGTGTTGTTAAAGGTATATTTCTATTATATAACTAGGCCCAAGTTACGGCGGGCTCTTTCTATTCTTAAATTTTTTATATATCTTTTATTCTTACTGAGTTTTGTATAGGCCAACTTACTGCTTACTACCATGGTTTAAGCTTTAGGCTCCATAGACGAAACTCTGTTTAGGTATTAGGGAGGAGAGGACACCACTCGCGGGAACAACAAAAACCACCATCTCGCTCTTTCCTTTCTTTGGTGCTACCTTTGTTAAATGTCATATGGTGTGATGCACCTGAGTCTAAGATCCATAAGTCAATTTTGGCTTTATAACATTCACATGAAAGTTTGTCAAAAACTATAGAAGAAGTGCATGCAATGATACCTGCAAAGTTCACAGCAGAATTTGTTGTTTGCATGTTGCCTAAAATTGTTGAAGTAGATAGGCAAGTTGTCCATACTGCTCTTTGAGATGCCAATGTCCTGATTGGTGATTTGACTCCCAGAGCCACATCTTTGTTCCATAATAGAGTCACATGACAGCCCTACAGAATTAGCTGCCACACATTTCCCTTTGTTATTGTTTATGTATGCCTGATTGGAAATAGAATTCTCATATTGTTGTTGTCTTTGGAATTGATTATAACCTTGTTGTCCATGAGACTAAGATTTTTGAGATCGATTGTTGTTCTGTGTATATCCATGTAACTGATAACTCTTCTCCTTGATGTGGCCTGGTTTGTGCAGTGGTCACAAAATGGTCTTTCTCTATGATTTGGAGAAGCAGAGGAGTAATTTGTTTGGAAATTCTGACCTTTTGAAGTACCTGAAACATTAGCAGCTAAAGAGCATCCTGAGGTCCCTGAAGAGCTAGCAGCAAGAGAGTTGGATTCAGCAAACAATTGATTGTTTGATTTAAACTCTCTTTGTTTTTCTTCCTGTATTAATAGGGCAAAAGCTTGTGCCACAGATGGTAATGGATTCATCATCAAAATGTTACCTCTGATTATTGTGTAAACCTCATTAAGACCCATAAGAAATTGAATCAATCGTCTATCATGTTCAACCTTGTGCATGACATCATTTGCTCCACAAGTACATGCACAACTACAGTGGTTTTTTATGCATAAGCTACTCAATTCTTCCCAAAGTTTCTTCATCTTGGTGTAATAAGTTGTGACATCCAGAACTCCCTAAATGAGATCATTGATCTCTTTTTGAATTTGATACAACTTGGCACCATTGGTTTGATCATAATGATCCTCCAAATCAGTCCACAATTCTAAAGTATTGTCCACGTATGCTACACTATCAGCAATTTCTCTATTCAAAGAATTTATGATCCAAGATGTAACCATATTGTCACACCTCTCCCATTGTTTATAGTCTAGTTCTGTAGAAGGTGGTTTCTTAGAATCTCCATTGATGAAACCCAATTTATTCTTCACTGACAAAGATCTGATGATGCCTCTTCTCCAGGATCTATAGCCAATTCCATCAAAAACGACTGGTACAAGAGGTGCACCTGGATTATCTGATGGATGTAGGTATAAAACACTTCCTATTTCAATTCCCTTAGTTACTTCTAGATTTGTGACCTCTACCATTGTAATGCAGTAAAATCAATCCACAGAAATGAAGAAGAGAATGTGTAGGACAGTAAAAGAAGACTGAAGAACACAAAAAACAAAACGAGCTGAGAACTAAGAGATCTTCACGAGAAGGACGGAAATAAGCAGCGATACCTTGCTCTGATACCATGTCAAAACTCAAAATGAAAGCAGCGAGGACCACCATTAATGGTGGATTCTAGAACATACTGAACTCAAAATTAAGAGAGAGCTAATTGAGAAGACACATTTCTCATTTCTGAAATATGAAAACTGAATTAGAACTAGATACAGTGAGCTATATATATACAGACTGAACATTGGAAAATATCTAACAATTAGGACAGTTGGCTAACAGAAAGCTAACTAACTACAAAGACTGTTAACTAACTAACTCTGTGACAGTAACACTGTTTAAACTAACTAACTAATTATGCATAAACTTATTAATCTCAACAGATTCAATAGAATATTTCCGTCTGAAAAATTTTACTATTCAAATAACGTCAATTATATGTATAGAGTTGTTGAATTTTTTATTTTATTTTTAACCCCTACACCAGGAACTTCCACATTTACTTTTTTAATGACTCGAACTCACAACCTTAAGATTGATAATTTATTTTTGTATCTCTCTTGTTAAGGGGGAGTTAACTTCTATTTGATTTACTGGGTTTGTAGTTTATTAATTGTACACTGGGTTTGTAATTTATTAGTTGTACATTTTTAATAAATTTATTTGTATATACCTAATTTGAGTTAAAATTATTAAATTCAAATGAAATTATATATTTTATAAATCGCATCAATCAGCTCCTAAATAAGATACAAACAACAGAAACATATTTGCACACGTATCTTAAAAAATAGAAGCACATCACACCATCAGCAATATTTTACTTACTCAGTGGCTCTGCTTTTTTTCTTTTTAAGAATATCTATTAGCCTCTCACTGTTAGAAATTAGAATTGAAAAAAAAAATGACATTTAGCTTTATGTATAAAAAATAAAAATAAAATTATAAAAAAAAGTCATAACTTTTTGAAAATAGTGCTAGAAAATTATTTCTCTGAATTTAATCATTTAGGATGTATTTAGTATAAAGGAGAATATTTTTTTAAAATGTTTTCTTGTTTTTTCATATTTGATTGTATAAAAACTTTGAAAAATATTTTTTTCCGAAAAAGAAATTTCTTAAAATAAGAAAATGGATTTTCTTAATATAAGTAAGGAACTCAAATTGTATGAGCGAAATTCTATTTTATTGTATCATCCAACCCACCATCCAATGCTCCCTAACTCCTTCGTTAACCATCCATCTGCGCTACGCCGCTACCATGGAGGCCCCCCACCCTTGCGCCCTTCTACCTTTATAGTTTTTGTTAGATTACGTATAAAGTTTTTGCTAGATTATGATCAAATATTAAAAAATAAATTTAAAAAATATTTATTTTTCCAAAAAATAAATTCTAGAAAAATATTGTCCCGTTTGTACCAAACACCCCCTAATGTCCTTAGCCTGAAGTTGCCTAATCATGGGTGAACCAGCTACAATAGGATAGGACAAGAGATAACATTAATTAAAGGCCAAAGTTATCTGCGGCCTCTCAAAGTGGTCCTCATTATTCATTTAGACACCTCAACTACACCTAGTACCTATTGAACACCTCTATCACCCCATATTTGAACCGTCTATTTTTTTATCACTTTTCATAAACTGTGTGGCGCGTGTATTTAAGCTCCCCACGTGTATCCGACGTGTATAGAATGACCATTTAACAACTACCACGTGTATCCGACGTGTATTTGTAAATGTCTTAATTAGGGAAGATTCCTAAATCATTAAAATTGACAGAACACTTCTCTCTCTCTCTCTCTTCGCGATTTTTTCCAAATTGAAGCTCTCCATCTTCGCGATTTCCTCCAGATTGAAGTTGGATTCGTCTTGTTCGTGTTACAATCTTGAAAATTTCCTTGTGTAAGTTAGGATTGTTAATGATTTTACATGCTTTGTTAAATAAATTCCAAAAAGCTAGGGTTTTGTAAAAATATAGGGTTTGTGATTTTTGCGAATATTTTGTCCCTTCTTTACTATTACCCAGAAAATATGCTTTAAAACTTTGTTTTTTAGTTGTTGTATGGGTTATATGAGTATATTCTGTTATCTTAAGCTAGGGTTTGTTTGATATTTTGTAGGGCTAACAATTGACCATGGAGGAGATTATATTTACAAAGATTTACCATGGTGGAATCTTATCCGAGATATCTGTCCCTACTTATGTTGGAAACTGTGTGCCTGCACTCAGGTATATTATTAAGGACCATTTTTCCATTTTGGAACTACTGTATTATACTAAAGAATTAGGGTATGAAACTGTTGGAGGCTTTTATGTGAAGGATTTATTGAATAAAAAATGGGTCCTAATTACAACTGACCAACATCTCCTACACCTAATTAAAGACTTAAAACATGAGGACACTTTTGAAGTATTTGTCTGTCATGTATTAGATGAACCCTTACTTGACACTGAGGGACCTAGAGGCTATCTAACTAATGTTGGTGGTGAAGGTGTTGATGTTGACCTTGGTGAAGAGGGTGAGGCTGTTAACTTAGGTGGAAAAGGTGAGGCTGTTGACCTAAGTGGAGAAGGTGAGGCTGTTAACCTTGGTGGTGAGGGTGTTGATGTTAACATTGGTGAAGAGGGTGTGGATGATAACCTAGGTAGAGAGGGTGTGGATGATAACCTAGGTGGAGAAGGTGAATCTGATTTCTTGAGTAGTGATTCAGATCTAGATATACCTTCAGAAGATGGTTCAGATATTGATGAGGAGTTAAGAGCTTTTAGACAAGAAAGAAGAAACAAAAAACAGAGAAAAAAGGCTACTGAATTTGAAGAAATACCAGTTGGAGAGGCTGGTGGTATAGATAGAGGCTTTGAGGATATTGGAAAAAATAAAACAGACAAATATGCAGGAAAATTAGGTGGAGATGAGGATTATATTGATAGCTCTGACTGTTGGAGTGATGATAGTGATGAACAACTAGATGTGGATATTGTTAGGGGAGTAGATATACCTACTAGAAGGAGAAGCAAAAAAGTTAGGTATGATAAAGATTGTGAAGTTTCAATATTTGAGCTTCGAATGGTCTTTGAGGGTGCAAATCAGTTCAGGAAAGCAGTGGCAGATTATGTTGTAGAGTACAGGAGGCAGATAAAGTTAAGACCTAATGAAAAACATAGAGTGAGGGTGAAGTGCAAAAATGCTAACTGTAAGAAGGATTGTGAAGAACTATCATCATGTTCACAAGTGTATTCCATTAAACAAGAACAAGTTGTGTAATTCAAAGTTAATTGCTAAAAAGTTTAAGGACAACCATACATAAGAATTTGGAAAATTCAAGATTTGGTTAGAAAGACATTGGGTCTTTATATTGGTAAGACTCTTTGTTACAGGGATAAACAGAGGATTATGAAGGAAAACATGGGTGATTGGAAAGTGGAATTTGCCAGATTATGTGACTATGCAGATACGATCAAACAAACCAATCCTGGAAGCTCTTGTTGGGTAAAAATTGATAAGGAAACTGAACCACGAAAGAACTTTTTTGTGTATTTTTATGTGTGCTTTTATGGATTTAAGCAAGGATGGTTGGAGGGGTGTAGGAATATAATTGGATTTGATGGTTGTTTTCTTAAGGGAGCTTGTAAAGGTGAGCTATTAGTTGTTGTTGGAAAGAATGAGAACAATCAAATGTATCCCATTGCCTGGGCAGTTGTGGATACAGAAACAAAACATAGTTGAAGCTGGTTCATAAGGTATTTAATTGCTGATCTAAACTTGGGAACTAGTGGAGGTTTGACTGTAATGTCAGATATGCAAAAGGTATTGATTATACAATTTTTTATATTTTAGTTTTAATTTGATCTTTACTTCTTCAATTACTTATTCTATACATATTTTTTGTTAGGGACTTATTCCTGTCTTGTCAGAGTTGTTACCAAATGCTGAGAAAAGGATGTGTGCTAGACATATATGGAGTAACTGACATGTGAACTGGAAATGAGAAGAAAGAAAGAAACAGTTTTGGAGATGCTCAAAGGCCTCCTTTGAAGTCAAGTTTGGAGAAAAAGTTCATGTAATGTCCAAGCTAGGTAAGAATGAAATAACAGAGGACTTGCTACATTATGATCCCAGAAATTGCTCTGGGGCCTTTTTTCAAACTCACTCCAAATGTGATGTTGTAGAAAATAACATGTGGGAGACTTTCAATTCCTGAATCTTAGCTGCTAGACATAAATCAATTATTACCATGTTAGAGGATATTAGGCATAAAATGATGAACAGACATATAGGCATGATCAAATTTGCTGAAACATAGATATCAGACATTGCACCTATGGCAAGGGGAATACTAGAAAGGAACAAGGAGTTTTCAAATAATTGTAATGTTCAATGGAATGGGTTGAATGGTTTTGAGATTAGTGAGGGGGAATATTCATTTGTTGTTGACTTGGAGAAGAAACATTGTGACCGTAGGTTGTGGATGTTGAGAGGTATTCCCTACCCTCATGTTATTTGTGCTTATTATTACTTGAATCAAGATCCTGATCAACATGTAGAGCACTGGTATAAGAAGGAAACATTTCTCAAGGCTTGCAGCCATTTTATCCAACCTATTCCCAATATGAGGATGTGGCCTGAAACTACAAATTCATCAATAAAGCCTCCAAAACCAAGAAAAATGCCAGACAGACCTGACAAGAAGAGAAGAAAGAGTAAGATGAGCCAAAAAAATGGGGAAAACTTTCAAGAAAAGGAGTAAAGATGACATGTACCATATGCAAGAAAACTGGTCATAACAAAGTTGTGTGTGCAAGAGTAAGTAATACTTCATATTCACATTTGTAAATTGCTTAAAGTTTATATATATTAGAGAAAATGGTCTAAAACCCCCCCAACCTATACCCGAAATCCCAACTACACACTCCAACTTTACGGGTGTCCTATTACCCACCTGAACTTTATAATTCTCTATTTTATACACACCTAAGTGCTGACCTGTCATGGGAGGTGTTCTCACCTTCTCTAGGCGCGTTAGAAGGTGAATTTTGACGAAAATTTCCGAGAAAATAGTCATCTTCCCCAATTAATCAATGAAAGGATTCAATCTCAATTGACCTCCATTAATGGCATTGCTAG
>JAJOOO010015534.1:0-23776 GCA_029582685.1 Solanum piurae | reverse complement strand
GAACTCATATTTAATTATATGTAAAGTGTAATATAAAATAATAATAACACAAAAATTAATGACGAAAAATAAAATATAAATATTATGAAACGAATGTACCAAACGTCTGCGTTAATAGCAGACGTTATAACCGATTCTTGAAGCTTGTACTTTGTTGTAACTTGTAACTTGTAATTTGGAACTCCAATACTTGATAGCAAATATGAGAATTATATATATTATGATATAATATGAAAATTTAGAATTGAAATATATGTATTATGATATATTATGAAACTTAAATGGTATAAAAAATTGAGACTTAAGATTGAGAGGATATAAAAAATAGATGAGAGAATAGATGATTTTGTAAGAAATAATAAGGAATAGAGGGGTATTTATAATATTAAAAATGGGTTAAAGTATATTTATGATAACTTGAGGGTTTAAATTAAAGTATTAAAAGTAGGGGGGTGGTAGGGGGTGGTAGGAGGTGTTGGGGAAGTGAAAAAGGTAAATAAATCCGTTGGGGGGGCCCACTAGCCGTTGCCCCAATGGATATAATTTTTTTTTAAAAAAATTAAAATTAAGGGATCCCGCGAACCGACCGGTTCAGACGGGCCGGGACCGGGCCGGGTCGACCGGGACCAAAGGGTGAACCGGCCCCTAACCGGTCCCCTATCCCGAACCCCTCCCAAACCGATTTATATTACGGGACCGGGTCCGGCGAGCCGATTCTCGAATCGGTCGCGGGCCGGGGCGGGCCGATCCGGTCCCCTTGCCAGCCCTACCACTCCGTGACGCAGAGAAAATTTTGTCAATCCTGAGGAACAATTCCGCGACGCAGACCTAGTACTCAGATTTGTCCGACTTGTTCCTTCTTCATTTTCTAACTCCAATTCACCTAAATTCGATTATTTTTCTCAATTCCTCTTTAGATTCAGATTCCCAACACATTTACATAAGAATCTAACTCAAAACAACTCTTACAATCGACCTTAAACTCTCAAGAACTTATCAATCTCATCCCAAATTCAAGAACGAAAGCAATTCAAGAATACAACTCAAGCACATCAAAGTTTCAATTTCTTAGGACGGAAATCATATTGAAATAAACGTGTTTGGAGGGTATGTGAACTCACATACCTCGTAGGATTGAATCCTTGGAGAAAACCACACTCAAAATCGCAAGAACTTGACGAATCTTTGAACTTTTCTTCTCCTTTCTCCAAAACCCCTAGCGTGATTTGGTAAAGCGTAAACTAATGTAATCCTGTTTACACCCCAAATAATCTTCTAAAAACGAAATAAATTAATTGGGCATGGAAAAGACCAAAATACCCTTTAAAATCTGGTTCTGACTTTCTTTATCTAGACATCACAACTTCAAATGGGCATATCTCACTCATACGAACTAGAAATCAAGTAAACTCGGCAGCGTTGAAAAGATAATTCAAAGATATTTCCTACAGTATCTTGTAGCACACCTAAATCATTCTGAGAGAGGAGTTATTGTCGCTTGAAGTTGACCCAAACTCAAGCTTAACATAAATTAAACAACTTTCCAGATTTTTCATTCTTTTCAAAAATGACTCTTTCTAATTCTAGCTCTTTCACTTAGTGAGGTGTTACAATTTTTTTTTCCAGAATGTCAACTCATCTAGAATTTATCAAGTGTCCTTTATGTGGGGGAACTTTTCATGACAATTAAGAATTCATCAAATGGAGATAGACATTGTAAAAGGTTCAAACAACCTAAGTGAACCATTATCAAAACCTTAAAATTCAATCCAACATGTAAGAAGATTGAGAAACAAAATAGCTAATTCACCACCACCACCACCGACATTAGTCCTAGGGAAAGAAGCGCTCTAAGAAGGCACTTTAAAAAACAACCCAACTCACTAATGGTGCTCCTTCAGCCCTGCCCTTCTTTCATTGGTCGTACCAAATCCTAGCAACACCCTTGAGTTGGTATGAAGCAAACTCCACACGCTCAACATCAACAACACACATAACCTCAAACACCTTCTGATGTTTCTCCATAAAGTTCTCTGGATCCTCAGTGACATTTGATCTTGTGAATTATGGGGGGATTCATTCTCAATAACTCACGGATACTAGATGTATCATTCACACCCTGATGAACCCATATTTGTTGACCAACTTGATTGGTCGAAACCTGAGTCAGCATCTTAATAGCATTCTTGAATTCAGTATTGGTGACATCTCTTTGAGGGGGTTGCACTTCTGGTGCATTGGGAACCTCTTGCTCTTGAGGATTGAGATTTCTCCTAGCATGACGTCCTCGAATAGCTCTCTGTGGAGACATGATCTGAAAGATACGCGCAAGCACGGATTAGAAAGAAACTTTTATAGAATTGAATTCTATCGCATGAAAAATAGTAAGAAGGAAGTGAAATGTTTTACTCAATGTTGTAGCCTTTTAATTATCGATGTTGCGCTTCACACCGATAACAAGGACTCTACAGACATGGATTCAAAGACACCCTAGGACTCTTGAACTCTGTGCTCTGATACCAAGTTTTTTCACGCCCGAGCCTATACCCTAGATGTGGCTGCCACTCGAGAACCATCGCTGGTCCCCAAGTGAACCCTTGGCCTAGTTGACTACTTAGTAGAAGACTTACTCAAATGAAATAGGAAGGCAATGCAAATATTAACTCATAGGGGATCAATAATAGACTAACCCAATAATGTCTGAAAGTACTTAAATAACATAAATAATCAATTCAAGGTCTCAAAGGAACATCAACAAGGGAAAACAGGAAAAAGACTCCTCAAACAACTATTATCTATGAAGCCTCTAAACAATACGATAGATGTCAGAACAAGACCCACGACATCTTAACAAAGCAAAATATAAATGTGGAACCCTTCGGAAAGCAATGAGGCTCACCAAAGCTAGATGGAGTGCTAATGATATCAACGAAGCGCTTGTTGATGACCCTGAACACATGTATCTGCATCATAAATAAGATGATGGTTGAATGATGTCAATACATTGCATGTACGAGAATGTAAGGGGATAACTGAAATATAAGTACTGAACTGATAACCTGTGAAGACATACTCATCTCATCTCAACTCAAATGTGAAAGCAACAATAAGAGATGCAATATATAAAGCTTTTAAAACAGTAGATATCAACTCAATATGTATAAAAAATACAATAATAAACTATTTACTCTTATTTGGGAGACTCTAATCGATAAACATCACTATGAGCTATGTGATGATACAGTGTCTTGCACACGCTATCAAAACTGTGTTATACCTTGCCGGGTATAGAACTCCTCAACTAAGTGGATCCACTAAGCTATGCTTAAAAGAAATAAGGTATCGTCTAAAAATTACGACCATTTACCCATGTTTGCTACATGGTTTATGAGGAATATGAATTGTCTGAACTCATCCCCATATCGGTGCTCAATACTACTCCCAATTATATATACAACTCATGCTCAAATGTATTAAACATAACTCTTTCTCAACTCGATTTTATTACTCAAAGGATCCTCCTAAAAGAGATAATGCTCAAAACCTTCTCATAAACTCATTTAGAAATCAATGTTTCTTTCGTTTTAATTGTAAAAGTGTTACTCTTGGGAATATCTAGTTCTCCTATACTCATTTGCAAACATGAAAGGTAATTCTCCTCATTGTCATACTCATTTACTCAAGTCTTAAATCAAGTTATAGATAATTTTAACAGACTTTTCAAAATGACCCAAAAGGACTTTCTTGAACTTTCCTCTTAATTTTACCTTGATTTGATATATGAATTTAAGAGTTATGATTAGGATATATATATATATATATAGGATCTCTCAATGATTAATGAATGCTTATATAGTTAGTATTAGGAAGAGAGCAAATATATGATTTGAAAGAGCGCATACAGGACGAAGAACAGAGAAGAAAAGGGCATGACGCCACTGGCGTATCTGTGGCGCGCCGCATGATTTAACATTTCAAGCACACCTCATCCAATTCTAGGTGTTCAACGATCGTAAATCAGTATAAAATCCAACTAAATGAGTTGGGGTTGAATCCCACAGGGAGTGGTATGCGTCTCAAATTCAATTAGGAAGTACGAATGTAGTCTAATCAGCCATAGGAATAGAAATTATCGATTAAAGGCATAATCAAGTAAAAGGGTTGACACGAATATCAAATGGTTTTTTTGTTTTGATTCTCAACTAAAAGCAGTCACAAACACTAGGAATTAACAATAACGAGAAGGATTCTCGGGATGTGATCGATTATAGGCAAATATAGACATATGGGTAATTGCAATTATTAGTAAATAGCTAAATATAAGTGAGTAGGCTAGACTATAGGGGAGATAGTTTTCTCTCGAACAACTACCCCGAATCGGGTGATTTCTTTCAAACATCAACAAGTATGACAATGAAGAATAGCCCACACCTTAATACATTCACTCTCTCGAGCTAAATGTGTGGGATTGGGTTTAGGATTCACTCTCTCGAGCTAAACCCAGGTCAATCCAATACCCACAAACCATGAATCAATAATCTTAGTTCTAAAACCTTTCTCTCGAGCAAGCCAAGAACATAAATATAGAACTGTATTTACAACTACAATTCTTAAATTAAACCACAATTAATGATTAAACTCACTTTTAAATAGTATTTAAACTAGTAATTAGCAATACCCATAATCTAATTCATCCCATAATCACATGATCACACCCCAAGAATTTGGGGTTTTATCTAGACATTATGGAAAGGTAAAAAGAGTTTCCAAATTGATTATCCATCAACTGGGTAAGAGTGATTTCGTCTTTACAATGCTCGAATTTGATGAATCTCCAAGACCCGCTTCCAATTTCTCAAATTCTTCGAAGCTATGAAAAGCTATAGAGAGAAGAGTTCTAAGTATTTTGATACAAAATAATACGAAAGATAAGTTCCAAGATACTAACTAAAATGTTCAAAATCTAATTTATAGTCACCAAAAATATGCCACGAAGGGGCAGTTGGCGAAGTAAGTCGGGATCGCCGAACAACTCGGCGAGTCACCCTTTGACTCTTCCATCGCCCATTCACCTTGGCATTCATCATCCTCAAGGTCTGTAACTGTGGGCGATCTATCTTGGCTTCGTGGAACTACTTGGAGATCCGCCGAATGCTCCTTTTCATCGCCGATTTGGTTCTTTCCTTCAGGGATTGGCACACTGGAACTTTATGCGGTCAGATGAGCCACTCGGCGACACACCGAGTGCTCTTGGCGATCCTCAGGCTCGCCCTTCTTCATTTCTTCAGCTTATTTTGTTCCTTTTTACCTGTTAGTTTCCTTGCTTTGTTCCTCAATCTATTTACCTGAAAATCAAGGATTTAACATCAGTTATTGGCACAAATTAAGCATTTGAGGACACTAAATTTATATAAACAAATCCCTAAATGAGTCCAAATCCAGGACTCATCAACACCTCCAACTTAAACTTTTGCTTGTCCTCAAGTAAAACTCAAGTTCAGCAGTTCAAAAAGGATTTCTCAAACAGTGCTACATAAGACTCAATCATGAATGCACACAACAAAACTCAACTTACTATTGCAAGGATCAATTGTGCACTCAAAGATTCAAGTTGTGACTTACCATTATCAAAGATGCTCAAATTCACAATATTTGCTTCAAATGCAAGTTCAAGCTCAACAAAGGTACTCAAATGCCCTCACAACAAAGATGATTCCATATTCACACACAATTCTTCAACAATATATAGTTCTGGAATCACATACAACTCTCATACTCACAAAGATGAACACATGCATGACTTCACCATAGGTTTGCCCTTATTTTCCAATCAACACTCGTTTCAGCTCACTCAAGATCACAAAGGTGTTTCAAGGCTTGTAATGGGGCTAAGTGTAAAGGTATGTTCATTTAGGCTCAGTGGTTGCTACCCTCATGAAATGTGGTCTGAACATCATTTTCTTCCTTTTCTTCAACATTTTGATCATGTTCACAATTCACCCCATTATTCACTTTCACGTGGACTACTGCATACCCCATTTTTTTTTTTTTTGCAATTTTCATCACTTATTTCACAACTTTTTCATTATTTTACTTTTTATTATTATTATTATATGGAGGGGTTCCATCTTTTTCAAACCCATTGCTCAAAGGGGGGATTTTTCACACTTCTTGATTTACCTTCTCTTTTTCACCACACCCCCAACTTAGGCTTTTGGCCTAAGTTGGCTATTCAAACAAACCACACTTCATGAGGATTATGGGTGAATGGATAAAGAGGGGTCAAAACTGCTCAAGTTTCTTCCAAGAAAAGGATAAGGCTCAAAGGGGTTCAAGCAAGGTTCACACATCTCACAAGGTTGGCCACAAAAGAGGTATATTATCAAGTTGTTTCACTCATCAAAATTGGTGCCTAACATTATTTCAAGAGCTTGCATCACTTAGTCAACCGGACCAACGGGGAAAATTCTAGGTGTCACCACACACAGTGCTCAAGGTAAGCTCATCATACAAGGCATTGGTACCAATATCAAACGAGACTCATTCGAGCTAGTGTGCAATATTGATCACAAGAGACTTCACTCGATAACCGGCTAGTCATAACAAGATGCAAAAAGTTCACACATTCTCTATGCAACTTCATTTAGCCTCATTGTAGCCGCGTATTCAGGGTAGAAACCTTTTTAGAGGTTTTTTCCTCTTTCTTGGAAACGTAGAAATTTGTAAGCTGTTCATTGATTTTATCAAGGATGTTTCCTGAAACTTCAAAGGTTTCTGAAAGTTTAGGGAATTTTTCTTTGGAAAATTCTGGGAGTTTGAATCCTGGGTTAGGTTCAATATTGTGATTGGATGAAGTAGAAGTCGGAGTTGGTCTTCTACTAAGAGTTGGTTTGGTATTTTTTATTTGTCTAGGATAACATGAAGAATTTGGTTTGAGTAATTGTTTTATTCTATTACTCGATCAATGTCTGCATTAGTGAGTATAGTGCTAGACTTATCACTTCTTTCTTTGAAAGGAGAAGCTTTTATCACCGTTCCTGCAACAGGGATGTTAATTCCTTCAAGTGGAGGAGTAATAGACTCAACAACCTTATTGGAAGTAGTATACCATTTATTAATGATAACTTGTAATGACTCAAAAGAATTTTCAATTTGACCAGTCATTTCAAACCATTTAAAGAATTTGATTTCACAACCGATTCTTCTCATATCAGCCATCCACAAATCTTTAAAAGATTCTCTTTGAGGAAGAGTAAAAGTATCAACATACCATTTTCTCTTTACCTGATTATCCGGATGAGTCCATTGCTCATGCAATATGTTTGGATTAGGCTCAAAGGCTTTACCTGTTTTAAGCATTGTAATCCATCCAGGTTTTTCTTCTGGTGGTTCCATCTCACTTGCTGAGGGGCTGCCAGGAAGATCCTGATAAAAAACTTTAGGAATATTTCCTAAAAAGTCTACTCCTGTGACTTTACCTTTGCTGTTGTCGACTTAGTTGTCAGTGACGGAAATATTTTCATCTTCAACTTCCTCCGGGATTTTTGAAAAAGAAGGTAGTCTGGGAATTTTCTCAATTCCTCCGAATAAGTTCCACCATTCATAGAACCATCTGGGGATTGGGGCTGTGATAATGCTTGGACTATACTTTACGAACCAAGTATGCCTTGGTCTCAAATAAAGGAAATTCATCCACGTTGCCTTATAATTGTACCAGTTATAAGTCTGTGGTTTGTGATCCATCATCAAAGCAATGGGAGTATGTAGATGGTCTGCAAATCATTCAAATGGATCCAAGATTTTCTTGATAGTAAATCTTAAATAATTAATATGATTGTTTGCATCTCTAGAATGCTCAATTTCTATTGAATCCGTATCAGTAAGAATGGCTTCATAGAATCTTTTGGTTTTCAATGGATTATATGTATCCACATAATTGGAATCTGTGTAACATGGTCTGATCAGGACACCTCTATCTCCATTTCCATATTCTTTGTTGAGAGCCATTATAGGCAATACATGTGAAACAATAAAATCAAAAGATTCTTCTTTTGTAATTGATTTGGAAGGGATGGTTTTGGTTAACTCTGGGTTAACAGCTTGAGCGAAAGACTCGGGTGCTTTCATTGTGTAACTTTCTTTTGTTTGAACGGAGCTGGAAGATGCTCCTTGTTCAAAGGGTTTCATTGGTCTTAGGTTAATCAATTTTGGCTGAGGTGCTTCAGCTTTTGCTGGGGTTAAAGGGGGATGGATAAATGGTCTAGCCGTTTTTGCTTTTGGAAGATTGTCTCCTTTGGAAGGAGTGATAGGTCTAAATGGCCTCATGCTTTCCCTGTAAGAATTCACAAGTTAGAAAGTCGGGTAGAGAATTATATTCTCCTTTAATAAAATCAATTTTAAAATCAAAAATAGATAGTAGAGCTTGCCATCTAGCAAATATTTGTTTTGAAACAAGGTTTTTAACATCTTTTTGCAAGATTTCTTTAGCAGACTTACAATCTACTCTTAACAAAAATTCTTTATTGATAAGATCATCTTGAAACTTAGTGATATATAGCACTATAGACAAAATTTCCTTTTTAACTGTTAAATAATTTTTTAGAGCGGCATTCCAGATTCCGGATGTAAAACGAACAAGTTGTTTTGTAGATTCAAGATCTACTTTTTGTTTACGAATTCCACCATAACCTGCATCAGACGCGTCAGTCTCTACAATCATAAATGCATCGGGGTTAGGGATTCCTAGACATGAAATATTTTGGACCAAAGCTTTGACTCTGATAACAGCTTGGGTTTGTTCAGAACTCCAAGAAACTGGATTTTTCCTAAGTATTTTATACAAAGGTTCACAAACATGCCTGACTTTGGGGATAAAATCAGCGATGTAATTTAAGCTTCCTAGAAATCTCTGGAGTTGGGTTTTGTCAGGGATTTCATTAGGAAATTTGGAGGAGAACTCAATGGATTTGCAAATAGGTTTATAAGTTCCTTGATAAAGATCATGACCTAGAAATCTGATGGTGGTCTGAAATAGCACCATCTTTTTAGCACTAACAACCAAACCATTATTCTTAGAAATCATGAAGAAAGTATTGAGGTGTTTGAAATGAGAATCAATACTCTCAGAGATAATCAGCACATCATCTATATAGACTATAGACATATAAGAATAATCATTAAAAATGGAATTCATGATGTTTTGGAATTCAGAAGGGGCATTCTTTAGCCCAAAAGGCATTACATTCCATTCATACTGTCCAAATGGGACATTGAAAGTAGTTTTATATTTATCTTTTTCAGAAATCTGAATTTTCCAAAAACCCGATTTCATATCAAAGTTGCTATAAACATTAGCTTTGGAAGTCCTTTTCAAAAGATCTCGTTTGTTAGGTATGGGATACCTAATCCACTTTAAAACGGAGTTTAAAGGATTATAATTGATTACCAGTCTTGGTGCTCCTCTTTCTTTCTCCGTGTTTTCATTAACGTAGAAAGCAGAACAACTCCAAGGTGATTTAGAAATCCTGATAATCTTATTTTTCAAAAGAGTTTCAATCTCCTTTTTACAAAATTCCATTATCTCATGATTCATCTGAATGGGCCTTGCCTTAGTGGTAATAGCCTGTTCATTGAATCCTTCAATGTATGGTAAATCAACAATATGTTTTTTGCATTCCCAAAAAATATTTGGAAAATCAAAACATATTTCAGCTTCAAATCTTTTACGAAGATTAGCCATCTTTGTAACCATCTCCGGGGTTTTTAAAATCTATTCTATTTTCTTTACACGTATATCATCCTCTAAAAATGTGACATGTTGTGAAAGGTTATTAATACGGAAAATAGTATTTTCTTTGATAAAATTACTTTCATCCTGTGAAAGAATTTTGACATAAGAAAAATATAAATCTTTTCCAAGTATAGTAGTATTAATACCATCTAAATCAGTAAAATAAGATTTTATCTAAGAGATAAAAGGTATTCCAAGAATGATGTCTTCATTGATATCTTCAGTAATTACAAAATCATTTGTTAAACAAATGCCATTATTGCAAATATGAGCTTTAGAAAGCTTATAGTTAATTTTTAAAGTTCTCCTGTAGCAAAGTATAATTTTGAAGTACTTTCTTGCAAATACTTTGAAGGTACTATACCTTTTACTATGCAGTTACGATATGCACCACTGTCAAGCAAAGCAATTTTGTTAATCATAAAATGTTTGTTAACAAAAATCTAAACAGGTATATGATGACTCTGAGGTCTAATTGAAGAGATTATCGTTACTCCTAGAGCTGCGGAAGTGGATGATACATTACCTATATTAGTGACGAATGGTTCGGATAAATGTTCGTTATTGATATGGGAAAGATCAATATCAATATTCTCATTTTCCTAGGAAGAATCAAGTTCAAACTCAAGATCCTGAAGGGTAGATTTTTTAAAGAATTTATGGTGAGGTTATCTGCCTCGATGATAGTAAGACGAGATTTGATATTTCTAATCTCTTCTTTGAGATTAGAGACTTCTTTATGAAGATCAGGAATTGAGGGTTCAGAATGGTTATCTGACCGATTCATGATTTGTTTCATGATGAATGGTTCAACAACATGATGGGATTTTGGTTTGTCCGTGTTGAGAATGATGTTTTTGAGTTCTAGGAGAAAACGATTCCTAGCCTCAACATCGGTAATGTGTTGAATAACATCAAAAAGAGCTTTTTTCGAATGATCTGAAAGTACTCGAATGGATTAGAGTGTACCGTCACAAGTACAAAAGGCTTCAGTACAAGTGCAATCTTTTCCTGATTGACTGTTGTCTGATTCATAGTCAAGAATAATATCTTCATCATCGTTGTATTCATTAGATGTACCTGAAGATTCAGTAAAAGGTTCATCAAGTATAGCAAGGAGTTTACCCTTGGTATCTTCATCAATGTTAAGAAAATTGATCTTTTTCTTCTTGGGTTTAGATCGACATTCATTAGGTTTATCGCTTGTCTTGCCACACGTCCAACAAAAATCTGACTTGTCATCTCTACGCCTCTTGGACCTTGATTTCTTTATCCTAGGCTTGGTAGAATCATCCCTTCTTTGAGATTTCTTCCGATGAGACTTTTTCTCTTTTTTGTCCTTTTTCACCTTATCAGGGGGAGTGATAAAGCCAAAGTCTCTACAAAAACTTCCAAGTTATCTTCTGGAAGAAGACTGCTCTTTCTTGAGCTGATGTTTAAGCTTAATGTTTGTGCAAAGTTCAAGACCTACAATATTGATGGTGCTTACCAAATCACCATATGTCAAACTTCTATAAGGGATGCGGCCGTCATTGCGATCCTGTATTTTTGTTCTTACTTTGTCAGCAAAAAGTGGAGGTAGTCCGCTGATGAAGCGTTATTTCCAGAAATCCATATGGCAATCTGGACGAATCATACCTTTGCTTAAAAAAGCATATTTATAGTGAATAAAGTTGTCTAGATTAGGGCAACTGAGATTGTTGAGGATTTGTAAGCTCCTATCCTGGAAGAGCTTTGGCTCACCAATAAAATGCTTGGCAATATGATAGAGAAGTGTTGCACTGGCATCTTCTTTAGTGACCTGCGAAGTAGAATGAGTGCTTCCTTCAATTTTAACAACATTCTCAGTTGTTGTAGCATTAATGATGAGGTGCTTTGTCTCATCATTAAAATAGTTGTCCCACAAATGTTTTAACATACAGGTAAAACCTACATCAATCATAATAGCAACTTTTTTATCTGCAGATCCTCGCATTTTATATGCGGTGATAGCAACTCCTATCTCATGTAGCTTATTGTAAACTTGATGCTCCGCCAGGCCATCAATATTCCATTCAGTTATGCTCCTTCCTTCGTGAGAGGAAGTGGATAAGAAGGCATTTTCCTCATATTGCAAATCTGGGAAAGAAGGTCTTTTATGATAGTTTTTCAGGTTATGAAAATGATCATTGGATAATTTTTGGAGTAGGATATTTTTATCCTGAATGGTTGAAACAGATTTCTTCTGAGGGGTAGAAACCTTTTTAGAGGTTTTTTCCTCTTTATTGGAAACGTAGAAATTTGTAAGCCGTTCATTGATTTTATCAAAGATGTTTCCTGAAACTTCAAAGGTTTCTGAAAGTTTAGGGAATTTTTCTTTGGAAAATTCTGGGAGTTTGAATCCTGGGTTAGGTTCAATATTGTGATTGGATGAAGTAGAAGCCGGAGTTGGTCTTCTACTAAGAGTAGGTTTGGTATCTTCTATTTGTCTAGAGATAACATGAAAAAATTGGTTTGAGTAATTGTTTTATTCTATTACTCGATCAATGTCTGCAGTGGTGAGAATAGTACTAGACTTATCACTTCTTTCTTTGAAAGGAGAAGCCTTTATCACCGTTCCTGCAATAGGGATGCTAATTCCTTCAAGTGGAGGAGTAATAGACTCAACAACCTTATTGGAAGTAGTATACCATTTATTAATGGTAACCTGTAATGACTCAGTAGAATTTTCAATTTGACCAGTCATTTCAAACCATTTAAAGAATTCAATTTCACAACCGATTCTTCTCATATCAGCCATCCACAAATCTCTAAAAGATTCTCTTTGAGAAAGAGTAAAAGTATCAACATACCATTTTCTCTTTATCTGATTATCCGGATGAGTCCATTGCTCATGCAATACGTTTGGATTAGGCTTAAAGGCTTTACCTGTTTTAAGCATTGTAATCCATCTAGATTTTTCTTCTGGTGGTTCTATCTCACTTGCTGAGGGGCTGCCAGGAAGATCCTGATATAAAAGTTTAGGAATATTTCCTGAAAAGTCTACTCCCCTGACTTTACATTTGCTGTTGTCGACTGAGTTGTCAGTGACGGAAATATTTTCATCTTCAACTTCCTTCGGGGTTTTTGAAGTAGAAGGTGGTCTGGGAACTGGTCTCAAGGGACAAGAATTAGAAGGACCAGACCAGCATTACCTTCGATACGATGAAGATCTCCTAACAAAATTGTCAAGAAATTTGAGTTCTATTGACACATTGGGTAACTGAACGACTCTTTCAATCTGAGATCTCTCAGAATGAGATGGAAAAGGTTGGGTTATGTTTTCAAAATGCAAATCATTCCTGGAGAGTATATCTTTCCAATTTGGAAGTCGAGGTACAAAGATAGAACTATGTTCATGGTTGGCTTCCATAAGCACAGTCTTACCTTTAGGACTCTCATTAGAAGAGTTATGTGCAAGAGTAGTTTTCATAAGCCTGTAATAAACTCGATAATAATAGTTATTTCCCGAGTATTGACTTTACTGTTCAAATTTTTGCTTTTGACGTTAAGAGTCAAAGAATCCATGACATTAGGATCATTAATGTCAAGCGAGAAGTTAGGATAGCAATTAAAGTAAACTGGCCCATCTGCAAAACTCCTAACAATGAATCATCAAAGTTTAAAAGTCTGTCATCTCTAAGGATGACACAAACAGGAATATCAAGACCTCTTCTAAATAAAGACTTAACAACAACTTGCACTAAACCAATATATAAATAATTAGATGTAGATTTATAATGATTTATATCATTTTCTTTGAGCAAACGAATAACTTCTAAAGATTTATTTATAGCAATAGTAGATTCACAACTCTTAATATTATGACGAGTAATCAAACTAAAATTACCTAACTGGTAAATCTTTGTAAAGGGTTCTTCTGGTATACTCCAGTTTTGTAAATTATTTTCTAATTTAGCAATCTTAGTTGCTTGAGAAGATAAATTGATATTGTTTAAAATATGTTGATTGTTTTCCATATGATTTTGAAAATACTGTCTAATGGACTTACAATATAGAACATATTTCAGCTTCAAATCTTTTACGATAAGAAGGCATTTTCCCCATACTGCAAATCTGGGAAAGAAGGTCTTTTATGATAGTTTTTCAGGTTATGAAAACGATCATTGGATAATTTTTGGAGTAGGATATTTTTATCCTGAATGGTTGAAACAGATTTCTCCTGAAAGGTAGAAACCTTTTTAGAGGTTTTTTCCTCTTTCTTGGAAACATTGAAATTTGTAAGCTGCTCATTGATTTTATCAAGGATGTTTCCTAAAACTTCAAAGGTTTCTGAAAGTTTAGGGATTTTTTCTTTGAAAAACCTTATTATACTGATTTAGATGGTATTAAAACTACTATACTTGGAAATGATTTACATTTTCCTTTTGTCAAAACTCTTTCATAGGATGAAAGTAATTTAAACACATACATACAAACAACATGTTGAAAATTATTAGAATACTACATTAAAATAATTTTTGCCATGCCTTAGACAATATATATACCTTAGTCAGAGCCATGTTGGCAGTATACGTACTTAGTATGAGCAACTAAGTATATATACTGTCTAAGGCATGACAAAAATTATTTTATTGTAGTATTCTAATAATTTTCAACATGTTGTTTGTATGTATGAGTTTATTATTACTCTTATCAAGTTCCTATTTACTGTTTCTATACTTAGTGTTGAGGTATTCGTTCTTTCCTATGAGTATGAGGTAACCGAATAATACCCGATTCGTACGTTGGTCAGCCGTATTTGTATGGCCGTTGTAGCCAGGAGGGCGTTTAGACCTGTTGATGGTGGTCCCGTAGCTAAGAGGACTCTAGGAAAAGAACTGTTGTAAAACCAATAGACCTTCACTTAGAAACACTATTTGGATCTTTGATATATGTATTAATATTCTTTATATACTTGCATTCTCGTTGTTTATTATTGTTATACTTATTGAAATATATTTTGTACTGTAAGTCCATTAGACAGTATTTTCAAAATCATATGGAAAACAATCAACATATTTTAAACAATATCAATTTATCTTCTCAAGCAACTAAGATAGCTAAATTAGAAAATGATTTACAAAATTATAATATACCAGAAGAACCCTTTACAAAGATTTACCAGTTTGGTAATTTTAGTTTGATTACTCGTCATAATATTAAGACTTGTGAATCTACTATTGCTATAAATAACTCTATAGAAGTTATTCGTTTGCTCAAATAAAATGATATAAATTATTATAAATCTGCATTTAATTATTTATATATTGGTTTAGTGCAAGTTGTTGTTAAGCCTTTGTTTAGAAGAGGTCTTGATATTCTTGTTTGTGTCATCCTTAGAGATGGCAGATTTTTAAACTTTGATGATTCATTGTTAGGAGTTTTGCAGATGGGCCAGTTTACTTTAATTGCTATCCTAACTTCTCGCTTGACATTACTAATCCTAATGTCATGGATTCTTTGACTCTTAACGTCAAAACCAAAAATTTGAACAGTAAAGTCAATACTCGGGAAATAGCTATTATTTATCGAGTTTATTACAGGCTTATGAAAACTACTCTTGCACATAAAGCTTCTAATGAGAGTCCTAAAGGTAAGACTGTGCTTATGGCAGCCAAACATGAACATAGTTCTATCTTTGTACCTCGACTTCCAAATTGGAAAGATATACTCTCCAGCAATGATTGGCGTTTTGAAAACATAACCCAACCTTTTGCATCTCATTCTGAGAGATCTCAGAATGAAAGAGTCGTTCAGTTTCCCGATGGGTCAATAGAACTCAAATTTCTTGACAATTTTGTTAGGCGATCTTCATCGTATCGAAGGTCATGCTGGTTTGGTCCTTCTAATTCTTGTCCTTTGAGACCAGTTCCCAGACCACCTTCTACTTCAAAAACCCCGAAGGAAGTTGAAGATGAAAATATTTCCGTCACTGACAACTCAGTCGACAACAGCGAAGGTAAAGTCACAGGAGTAGACTTTTCAGGAAATATTCCTAAAGTTTTTTATCAGGATCTTCCTGGCAGCTCCTCAGCAAGTGAGATGGAACCACCAGAAGAAAAACCTAGATGAATTACAATGCTTAAAACAGGTAAAGCCTTTGAGCCTAATCCAAACGTATTGCATAAGCAATGGGCTCATTCGGATAATCAAGTAAAGATAAAATGGTATGTTGATACTTTTACTCTTCCTCAAAGAGAATCTTTTAGAGATTTGTGGATGGCTGATATGAGAAGAATTGTTGTAAAATCGAATTCTTTAAATGGTTTGAAATGACTGGTCAAATTGAAAATTCTACTGAGTCATTACAGGTTATCATTAATAAATGGTATACTACTTCCAATAAGGTTGTTGAGTCTATTACTCCTCCACTTGAAGGAATTAGCATCCCTGTTGCAGGAACGGTGATAAAGGCTTCTCCTTTCAAAGAAATAAGTGATAAGTCTAGCACTATACTCACTACTGCAGACTTTGATCGAGTAATAGAACAAAATAATTACTCAAACCAAATTCTTCATGTTATCTCTAGACAAATAGAAGATACCAAACCTACTCTTAGTAGAAGATCAACTCCGGCTTCTACTTCATCCAATCACAATATTGAACCTAACCCAGGATTCAAACTCCCAGAATTTTCCAAAGAAAAATTCCCTAAACTTTCATAAACCTTTGAAGTTTCAGGAAACATCCTTGATAAAATCAATGAACGGCTTACAAATTTCTTTGCTTCCAATAAAGAGGAAAAAACCTCTAAAAAGGTTTCTACCCTTCAGGAGAAATCTGTTTCAACCATTCAGGATAAAAATATCCTACTCCAAATATTATCCAATGATCGTTTTCATAACCTGAAAAACTATCATAAAAGACCTTCTTTCCCAGATTTGCATTATGAGGAAAATGCCTTCTTATCCACTTCCTCTCACGAAGGAAGGAGCATAACTGTATGGAATATTGATGGACTGGCGGAGCATCAGGTTTACAATAAGCTCCATGAGATGGGAGTTGCTATCACCGCATATAAAATGCGAGGATCTGTAGATAAAGAAGCTGCTATTATGATTGCTGCAGGTTTCACCGGTATGTTAAAACATTGGTGGGACAACTATTGTAATGATGAGACAAAGCACCTCATTATTAATGCTACAACAACTGAGAATGTTGTTAAAATTGAAGGAAGCACTCAGTCTACTTCGCAGGTCACTAAAGAAGATGTTAGTGCAACACTTCTCTATCATATTGCCAAGCATTTTATTGGTGAGCCAAAGCTCTTCCAAGATAGGAGCTTACAAATCCTCAACAATCTCAGTTTCCCTAATCTAGACAACTTTATTCACTATAAACGTGCTTTTTTAAGAAAAGTTATGATTCGTCCAGATTGCCATTTGGAATTCTGGAAAGAACGCTTCATCAGCGGACTGCCTCCACTTTTTGCTGACAAAGTAAGAACAAAAATCCAGGATCGCAATGACGGCCGCATCCCTTATAGTAGTTTGACATATAGTGATTTGGTAAGCACCATCAACATTGTAGGTGTTGAACTTTGCACAAACATTAAGCTTAAACATCAGCTCAAGAAAGAGCAGTCTTCCTCCAGAAGATAACTTGGAAGTTTTTGTAGAGACTTTGGCTTTATTCCTCCCCTTGATAAGGTGAAAAAGGACAAAAAAGAGAAAAAGACTCATCGGAAGAAATCTCGAAGAAGGGATGATTCTACCAAGCCTAGGAGAAAGAAATCAAGGTCCAAGAGGCCTTGAGATGTCAAATCAGATGTTTGTTGGAGGTGTGGCAAGACAGGCCATAAAGCTAATGAATGTCGATCTAAAACCAAGAAGAAAAAGATCAATATTCTTAACATTGATGAAGATACCAAGGGTAAACTCCTTGCTATACTTGATGAACCTTTTTCTGAATCTTCAGGTACATCTAATGAATACAACGATGATGAAGACATTAATCTTGACTATGAATCAGACAACAGTCAATCAGGAAAAGATTGCACTTGTACTGAAGCCTTTCGTACTTGTGACACTACACCCCCATCCATTCGAGTACTTTCAGATCATTTGAAAGAAGATCTTTTTTATGTTATTCAACACATTACCGATGATGAGGCTAGGAATCGTTTTCTCCTAGAACTCAAAAACATCATTCTCAACACGGACAAACCAAAATCCCATCATGTTGTTGAACCATTCATCATGAAACAAATCATGAATCGGTCAGATAACCATTCTGAACCCTCAATTCCTGATCTTCATAAAGAAGTCTCTAATCTCAAAGAAGAGATTAGAAATATCAAATCTCGTCTTACTATCATCGAGGCAGATAACCTCACCAATCAAGTCTTTAAAAAAGCTACCCTTCAGGATCTTGAGTTTGAACATGATTCCTCCTAGGAAAATGAGAATATTGATATTGATCTTACCAATATCAATAACGAACATTTATCCGAACCATTCGTCACTAATATAGGTAATGTATCATCCACTTCCGCAGCTCCAAGAGTAACGGTAATCTCTTCAATTAGACCTCAGAGTCATCATATACCTGTTTAGATTGTTGTTAATAAATATTTTGTGATTAACAAAATTGCTTTGCTTGACAGTGGTGCAGATCGTAACTGCATAGTAAAAGGTATAGTACCTACAAAGTATTTGCAAAAAAGTACTTCAAAATTATACTTTGCTACAGGAGAACTTTTAAAAATTAACTATAAGCTTTCTAAAGCTCATATTTTCAATAATGGCATTTGTTTAACAAATGATTTTGTAATTACTGAAGATATCAATGAAGACATCATTCTTGGAATACCTTTTATCAGTCAGATAAAATCTTATTTTACTGATTTAGATGGTATTAATACTACTATACTTGGAAAAGATTTACATTTTCCTCATGTCAAAAATTTTCACAGGATGAAAGTAATTTTATCAAAGAAAATATTATTTTCCGTATTAATAACCTTTCACAACATGTCACATTTTTAAAGGATGAAATACGTGTAAAGAAAATAGAATAGATTTTTAAAACCCCGGAGATGGTTACAAAGATGGCTAATCTTCTTAAAAGATTTGAAGCTGAAATATGTTTTGATTTTCCAAATGCTTTTTGGGAACGCAAAAAACATATTGTTGATTTATCATACATTGAAGGATTCAATGAACAGGCTATTACCACAAAGGCAAGGCACATTCAGATGAATCACGAGGTAATGGTATTTTGTAAAAAGGAGATTGAAACTCTTTTGAGGAGCACCAAGACTGGTAATCAATTATAATCCTTTAAACTCCATTATTAAGTGGATTAGGTATCCCATACCTAACAAACGAGACCTTTTGAAAAGGACTTTCAAAGCTAATGTTTATAGCAAGTTTGATATGAAATCGGGTTTTTGGCAAATTCAGATTTCTGAAAAAGATAAATATAAAACTTCTTTCAATGTCCCATTTGGACAGTATGAATGGAATGTAATGCCTTTTGGGCTAAAGAATGCCCCTTCTGAATTCCAAAACATGATGAACTCCATTTTTAATGATTATTCTTATATGTCTATAGTCTATTTAGATGATGTGCTGATTTTCTCTGAGAGTATTGATTCTCATTTCAAACACCTCAATACTTTCTTCAAGATTGCTAAGAATAATAGTTTGGTTGTTAATGCTAAAAAGATGGTGCTATTTCAAACCACCATCAAATTTCTAGGTCATGATCTTTATCAAGGAACTTATAAACCTATTTGCAGAGCCATTGAGGTCTCCTCCAAATTTCCTAATGAAATCCCTGACAAAACCCAACTCCAGAGATTTCTAGGAAGCTTAAATTACATCGTTGATTTTATCCCCAAAGTCAGGCATGTTTGTGAACCTTTGTATAAAAGACTTGGGAAAAATCTAGTTCCTTGGAGTTCTGAACAAGCCCAAGCTGTTATCAGAGTCAAAGTTTTGGTACAAAATATTCCATGTCTAGGAATCCCTAACCCTGATGCATTTATGATTGTATAGACTGACGCGTCTGATGCAGGTTATGGTGGAATTCTTAAACAAAAAGTATATCTTGAATCTACAGAGAAACTTGTTCGTTTTACATCTGGAATTCCCCTCAAAAAAATTATTCAACAGTTCAAAAGGAAATTTTGTCTATAGTGCTATGTATCACTAAGTTTCAAGATGATCTTATCAATAAAGAATTTTTGTTAAGAGTAGATTGTAAGTCTGCTAAACAAATCTTGCAAAAAGATGTTAAAAACCTTGTTTCAAAACAAATATTTGCAAATACTTTGTATGTACTATACCTTTAACTATGCAATTATGATCTGCACCACTGTCAAGCAAAGCAATTTTTTTAATCACAAAATGTTTGTTAACAACAATCTAAACAGGTATATGATGACTTCGAGGTCTAATTGAAGAGCTTACCGTTATTCTTGGAGCTGCGGAAGTGGATGATACATTACCTATATTAGTGACGAATGGTTCGGATAAATGTTCGTTATTGATATTGGAAAGATCAATATCAATATTCTCATTTTCCTGGGAAGAATCATGTTCAAACTCAAGATCCTGAAGGGTATCTTTTTTAAAGACTTGATTGGTGAGGTTATATGTCTCGCTGATAGTAAGACGGGATTTGATATTTCTAATCTCTTCTTTGAGATAAGAGACTTCTTTACGAAGATCAGGAATAGAGGGTTCAGAATGGTTATCTGACCGATTCATGATTTGTTTCATGTTGAATGGTTCAACAACAAGATGGGATTTTGGTTTGTCCGTGTTGAGAATGATGTTTTTCAGTTCTAAGAGAAAACGATTCCTAGCCTAATCATCGGTAATGTGTTGAATAACATCAAAAAGAGCTTTTTTCGAATGATCTCAAAGTGCTCGAATAGATTGGGTGTACTGTCACAAGTACAAAAGGCTTCGATACAAGTGCGATCTTTTCATGATTGATTGTTGTCTGATTCATAGTCAAGATTAATGTCTTCATCATCGTTGTATTCATCAGATGTACCTGAAGATTCAGAAAAAGGTTCATCAAGTATAGCAAGGAGTTTACCCTTGGTATCTTCATCAATATTAAGAAGATTGATCTTTTTCTTCTTGGTTTTAGATCGACATTCATTAGCGTTATGGCCTGTCTTCCCACACATCCAACAAACATCTGTTTTGACATCTCTAGGGCTCTTGGATCTGGATTTCTTCTCTTAGGCTTGGTAGAATCATCTCTTCTTCGAGATTTCTTCCGATGAGAATTTTTCTCTTTTTTGTCCTTTTTCACCTTATCAGGGGGAGTGATAAAGCCAAAGTCTCTACAAAAACTTCCAAGTTCTCTTTTGGAGGAAGACTGCTCTTTCTTGAGCTGATCTTAATGTCTATGCAAAGTTCAAGACCTACCATGTTAATGGTGCTTACCAAATCACCATATGTCAAACTTCTATAAGAGGTGCGGCCGTCATTGCGATCCTGGATTTTTGTTTTTACTTTGTCAGCAAAAAGTGGAGGTAGTCCGCTAATGAAGCGTTATTTCCAGAAATCCAAATGGCAATCTGGACGAATCATAACTTTTCTTAAGAAAGCATGTCTATAGTGAATAAAGTTGTCTAGATTAGGGCAACTAAGATTGTTGAGGATTTGTAAGCTCCTATCCTGGAAGAGCTTTGGCTCACCAATAAAATGCTTGGCAATATGATAGAGAAGTGTTGCACTGGCATCTTCTTTAGTGACCTGCGAAGTAGACTGAGTGCTTCCTTCAATTTTAACAACATTCTCAGTTGTTGTAGCATTAATGATGAGGTGCTTTGTCTCATCATTAAAATAGTTGTCCCACAAATGTTTTAACATACAGGTAAAACCTACATCAATCATAATAGCAACTTTTTTATCTGCAGATCCTCGCATTTTATATGCGGTGATAGCAACTCCTATCTCATGTAGCTTATTGTAAACTTGATGCTCCGCCAGGCCATCAATATTCCATTCAGTTATTCTCCTTCCTTCGTGAGAGGAAGTGGATAAGAAGGCATTTTCCTCATACTGTAAATCTAGGAAAGAAGGTCTTTTATGATAGTTTTTCAGGTTATGAAAACGATAATTGGATAATTTTTGGAGTAGGATATTTTTATCCTGAATGGTTGAAATAGATTTCTCCTGAAGGGTAAAAACCTATTTAGAAGTTTTTTCCTCTTTCTTGGAAACATAGAAATTTGTAAGCTGTTCATTGATTTTATCAAGGATGTTTCCTGAAACTTCAAAGGTTTCTGAAAGTTTAGGGAATTTTTCTTTGGAAAATTCTGGGAGTTTGAATCCTGGGTTAGGTTCGATATTGTGATTGGATGAAGTAGAAGCCAGAGTTGGTCTTCTACTAAGAGTAGGTTTGGTATCTTCTATTTGTCTAGAGATAACATGAAGAATTTGGTTTGAGTAATTGTTTTGTTCTATTAATCGATCAATGTCTGCAGTAGTGAGTATAGTGCTAGACTTATCACTTCTTTCTTTGAAAGGAGAAGCCTTTATCATCGTTCCTGCAACAGGGATGCTAATTCCTTCAAGTGGAGGAGTAATAGACTCAACAACCTTATTGGAAGTAGTATACCATTTTTTAATGCTAACCTTTAATGACTCAGTAGAATTTTCAATTTGACCAGTCATTTCAAACCATTTAAAGAAGTCGATTTCACAACCGATTCTTCTCATATCAGCCATCCACAAATCTCTAAAATATTCTCTTTAAGGAAGAGTAAAAGTATCAACATACCATTTTCTCTTTACCTGATTATCCGGATGAGTCCATTGCTCATGCAATACATTTGGATTAGGCTCAAAGGTTTTACCTGTTTTATGCATTGTAATCCATCCATGTTTTTCTTTTGTTGGTTCCATCTCACTTGCTGAGGAGTTTCCAGGAAGATCCCGATAAAAAACTTTAGGAATATTTCGTGAAAAGTCTACTCCTGTGACTTTACCTTTGCTGTTGTTGACTGAGTTGTCAGTGACTGAAATTTTTTCATCGTCAACTTCCTCTAGGGTTTTTGAAGAAGAAGGTGGTCTGGGAATTGGTCTCGAGGGACAAGAATTACAAGGACCAGACCAGCATGACCTTCGATATGATGAATATCTCCTAACAAAATTGTCAAGAAATATGAGTTCTATTGACCCATCGGGAAACTGAAAGACTCTTTCAATCTTAGATCTATCAGAATGAGATGCAAAAGGTCGGGTTATGTTTTTAAAATGCCAATCATTGCTCGAGAGTATATCTTTCCAATTTAGAAGTCGAGGTACAAAGATAGAACTATGTTCATGGTTGGCTTCCATAAGCACAGTCTTACCTTTAGGACTCTCATTACAAGCTTTAGGTGCAAAAGTAGTGTTCATAAGCCTGTAATAAACTCGATAAATAATAGCTATTTCCTGAATATTAACTTTACTGTTCAAATTTTTTGTTTTGACGTTAAGAGTCAAAGAATCCATGACATTAGGATCATTAATGTCAAGCGAGAAGTTAGGATAGCCATTAAAGTAAACAGGCACATCTGCTAGGTTACTCTGCAAAACTCCTAACAATGAATCATCAAAGTTTAAAAATCTTCCACCTCTAAGGATGACACAAACAGGAATATCAAGACCTCTTCTAAACTAAGGCTTAACATAAATGTCACGCCCCGAGAAATCCCCCGAGACGCGGACGCGGGACCTAGGACCACAAGTGATCCCAAGCTAACCATGCTGGCATGATCATGAGCATACTAAAGATAATAAACTGATGCGGAAACTAAATCATAAATAAAATGAAAAGATGGGGAATACCCATATACTATAACTGAGATATATGAAAACTGATGAGTTTAATACAAAGAAGTTATTAACTCAATACTAAGCTGAATCTAACTATGTCTGAAATAAGCCTCTAAACTGAATAGAAATGTTGGGACATGCCCCAACTAGATCTAGCAAAACTGAAACTAAAAGA